>VYZV01038096.1:32592-112702 GCA_013401275.1 Pandion haliaetus | reverse complement strand
TTCAGCAGAGTGCTTGAATAGGCCGCTTTCTACTAAGAAATACTCTTGTTAGAGCTATAAACATGTGAAATGTGCTTTTCCAAATGTGACCATATGGTTATTTTTCTACCCTTTCCTCATTGGTTGGTGTCACAGAAAGTAATTTCCAAGGTCTTCCTCCCTTTCCCCAAGCCCGATTAGCTGCAAATGCAACATAACCCAAATCCACATTAAAGACCGGATTCCTACTTTGTCTCACAAGGATACTATTGACAATAAAAGAAATGTTACTGCCAGCTAACTATAATGTCAAGTACCTGATATTCATTCTCTAATGTTCAGGACAAGAACAATGAGCACAAACTGAAAGAGAGGACGTTCCATTTGAACATTAGGAAATACTTTTTTCACTGTGAAGTTGACCAAATACTGGCACAGGTTGCCCAGAGAGACGGTGGAGTCTTCATCCTTGGACATATTCGCAAGCTATCTGGGCAGCGTCCTGGGCAAACTGCTCTAGGTGGCCCTCCTTGAGCAGAGGGGTTGGACCAGGTGACCTCCAGAGGTGCCTTCCAACCTCAGGCATTCTGTGATTCTGTAAAGTAGTAAGTAGGAATTGGAGTTAAATAGTTGGACATGAAGCACAGTATCGAATCAAAGATAATACAGACAACTGCAAAGAAACATTTGCAGCTCGTTCTGTTTATAATTAAGCCTCTTATCTGGCTGGATTTCTTATCTTGTATCTTGGGGAATTTGAGCTACAATAAAAAAAAATTCTACTTAGCAAGAATTAGCACATAATGTACTAAATTTGCTATTGGGGAAGGAGGGATTCTTTTTAAAGTAGCAAAATAAAAGGATGCAAAGTTTCATTTCTTTATAGAAAGGGGGGGAGGGGTTATATATATGTTAATAGCGGTGCATATACAGCTTTGCTAGCTTCCACCACCATCCTGTGTGTACATAATTTTCTATACTACAAATTTGAAATGGTAACATTTTCATGCAGATTTACTACTAAAATCCATAACTACTTACTGTGGGCAGAATTTAAGTGACTATTTTTCATTAAATCATAAAATTTACAATGTGCAAGTACTCATAACGTGTGGGTGGGTATCTCTCCAGAAAATCAACAGTTCAGAACATTTTCTTCGTAACTTGCAAACTTCTGTAGATGGAACAAAGAAAGAAAATAGCCATGCTGTTACCACATGCTGCTCACTGAAAATTATTTAACTCTTTGATAACCTTTAGTTTCCTTTTTAGCTATTACCAGCCTTTTAATAGATGTTATTTTTAAACACTGCCTCGTTTGGATGAAATACATGCCATTGTTTTAGTACCGGTTACTCTGGTGATCTGGGACTACAGTGTAACCTGAGAGTTCAGAAATGTGGAGTTTTCTGAAAAAGAGTTTGGGACAATGTCGTGTGTTTTCATCTTTAATTTGCTCTACCAGAAGTTGTCACCCTTAGGGCTTAGGAAAAAAATGTCCTGAATGCGTTCTAACATTATATATTTATAAATCTTGTCACCTTTAGCTAAAGCAATCTTGGCTTTGTATACTGCAATGCAGTGCTATTTAGAAGCAAGGAAAAGGTCTAGGGTAAAACCTGGACTCTATGATGGCAGGTTTAAAATGTGTCTTGACTTAATGTAGACAGAGCCCAGCCCTCCAGGGCCTGTATCTGGGGGCTGGGCATTGGGAATTTTTGCATTATTATCAAAGTTTTATTAAAAAAAAAAAAAAAGGTAAAATTCAACATACAAGATTGAAGAGATTCTTTCAGTCCATTAATTCATCCTTTTTTGTCACACTGATGGAAAGTAATACATCATCCTGCCTGCCATAATTTTCAGTAAGACATTTCCAAAAGAAACCTGCCTTCAATCAAAATACTGTCTTCAAGATTCAAAAGAAAGGACTTGTGATACAGATATCTCCCCCCTCAACGTTCTGATGGGGCTTGGACCCTCCAGCTTGTAGGCAGATTGTCCCCATTGGTAGTGATTTGTATGAGTGTTCATTTCGCTCATTTTGGAGGCTAAAAAAAAATTCCGTGTATTACAGCCATGAGAATTTCACGTTTCTTGCTATGTCCTGTCTCAAAGGATTTCACACCGTACTGTAGTTAAAACACTGGTGTAAAAAGGGGAAGTGGTAGAAGGCAAAGCCAGATGCCATCAAGAGTGTTTTCCTGCCCAAACCCTTGTGCCAGATGGTACACAAACTGAAGGGAAGGTTTGCTCTTCTCTCATCTTCAGCACTGACTCCTCCAGTTACCCAGTAAAGCTGTGGCTGTGGTATTCTGTACCTTAGTGCCATCCTGAACTGTAAGTGCTGCTCTGACACAGGACTTGTGACGTAATGACACAAAATATGGAGATTTTTAGTTCTTACTAGATGATATCAGTGCATGCCCCTGAGCTTGGTTTCCCTTGGATACTCCAAAGCTCAGCTCTAATACCTGACTGAAGTCATTGCACCTAGGAAGGAGGCCAGGTTAATCAAACCTGGCCTTTGAGACATTTCTCCGCACTGGTGGAAAGAGACTCCTTTTCCTTCACCACAGCACTTGTGAATTCCCCCACCCCCTATTTTTTCTCCCTTTCTATTATTTCATACCTCCCCTTCTACTTGCTACACCCCTGCAGTAACCCCCTGCTCACCCCCTCCCCCTGTGTGAAACTACAAATATGTCTTAATTAGAGGACAGAGTAGGTACAGTAGATAGTCCTGCCTCTGCAAGTGATCCCTCTTGGTTGAAATGACAACCTTCATCTAATGCTTTCCCCCTAATTCTGTGGGGTTTGGGTTTTTTGGTTTTTTTTCTCCTGTAGAGTCTCTTCTGTTCTGTTCCTCAGTTCCATCTGCTTCAGCACTACACACCAATCCCGCCCTTAGGTCCTGCTTAAAATAAATGAGTGCACTGTAATGCACTAAAAAAACCAAAACAAAACCATTGACAAAATTAGGGTTCCACACATGGGTAACCAAAAATAAGTCCAGCTTTCCAAACAGAATTCCTACCTTGTCTGAGACCGAGCACAGGACAGCTCTGGTGGGAGGGACATGCTTGAGACAAATAGTGTTCTGAAAAGTAGAATAGAAATTGTAAGCGTGATTTTGTAATGATTAGTAATACTAAGTCGTGTTGCTTTGCCCTCGCTCGAGCTAAATATTACTTCCTCTGGTTTTCTCTATGGCTTGTTTGTTACTGAGAGTAAATATTAAACTGTTAGCAGGAATTGTTCAAATATGCACCAGTAATCCTGTGTAGCTTTAAACAGACATGCATTAAGGTAGTACACAGTACGAGCTGGGACTGCAAAATAGATTTTCACCTCTGGCAGTAAGCAGGCAGTATTAGCAGGAGGGTGGTAGTTTGTTTAGGTGGAACTTCCACCAGCTAATATAATTTGTGATGATTAGCAGAATGAGCTCCAGTGCCAAACAGAAAGCGTGACCTGAGTCATTGCTTATGAATCTGTGACTCAATATTACAAAGCATCTCAGAGACATTAATTGTGATAAATGTGCTACTGTTCTTAATGATAATAACATGTTACATATTTGCAAACCAAACCTCTCTCTAGCAAAATACTGACGCCTGTGCCAGAAAATCTCATAATTTTGTTCTGGAAGGTCAAATGAAGAATTGTTACTATTATTTCCAATTGCCTGGAATGGATTAGTAGAGCCCTCATAGCAAAATGAATCCAAAACTGAGAGGTTTATGAAATAAGAGCATATTTACAACGGTAGGAAGATGGGAAGGAAATATCCAGTTGGGAAAAGACCGAGTGTTGAACTACCTCTGCCACCAAAAGCTCGATTTGCTTTGCTGTCCTTCCTCCCCTGTGTGGTACCTTCAAAGCTGCATTCTTTTTGCTCAGTGATGTAGTAAGATTTGGTTCTGAAAGTGGAACAAAATCTATTTGCAGCTTTAGTGTGTGTATAGGTCCCCACACCTGCAAGCGCTACCTGTGCTTATGCCGGCTTTCCTCGGGTGTGTTTTACACCTGCAGGAGCGATGAGAAGAAGCCGAGATGAAGGGGACACCAAATTATTTCAGGCAGTGCAATCCTAACAAGCACTCTTTTGTGTTTACAACGCTACACCTAAAACTAAGTGGAGCATTGGCAGCATTGGTATGGAGAACGCTCACTCTTTTCTATAAGCCTGGCTTCATGAATCTGTGAAGAGCAAAGGCGAGAAGGAGCTGTCTGATAAATATTTACAATGTGATTTCTATATAATGTGAAAATGCAAATCTTTGCATTTGCTCTTGAATACTGTAGACGGAAACATAATTAAAGATGAGGAAGACAAATCCAGCATTGGGATCAAAAGGACTTAATTAGAAATCAAATATTTGATGATTTTTGTGAGAAACATTAATGCTGGTGTAGGCAATAAGATAACATTAGAAATTAAGTGAACATGGAAACAAATGTTATTTTCAGTCCCTTTAATTTGCTTCAGATAATTTCGGCTCTAAATGTAAGCAGAGAATACGCAATGCTTCTGGCCTAATATGACGTTTATCTTTTGAATGGGGATTTTATGTAGAAATAGTTCTTGTGGTACGTTTGTGCATATATGCGTACATAGATGCAATAATCTGTAATGACTATGTATGTTTACCTCTCTTACAAGTAGTGTCCCCTGGGGCTTTTAAGTGCTGGGATACAAAAGGGTCATCTCAATTCCTTTCTGCTGGTGGTAGCAGAACGCCAATAGATTTCATTTTCTGTGTGTTGTGTACATTGGATGTTTACTATCAATGTGATGAGTCAGTTTGATACATTGCAGTTTAGTAGCAGCAAAATCAATTCAAAAATTCTCTCCATTGATGACAAAATGTCTAACGAGACATTTCTGGACTATGCTTCTGTTGGAATATTCACCAGGCACGTGCTGCCTGTGACAATTGAAAACGATTTTGTCGTACGTCTGGAACGGGGTCTGGCTTTGGTGCAATGGCTCACAATAGGATTACCCTGCCTGGTACTGATGATGGGTCTTAAAAACAGTAGTTTTCTTCTAGAACTTCACATGTTCCACTTCAGAAAATTAGGCTGTATACTTCATAAATGTTTTGTAAGACAACTTTATTACAATATCTCATTTATTCCTATGGCATGGAAATTCCGCACCCTGCCTTTTACAAAGCCAGGCCCCCCAAATGAAAATAATAGTAATGAAGACTTTTAATGGTTAACCAAGCAGGTGGGTGCAGAGTAGAATCAGACCATTACAGAAAGTTCTTGGAGGGTTTCTCTCCAGCCCTGTGGCGACATCTTGAAAATCCAGAATTTCATTTGTCTGAGGAGCATCCCCCCAAGTCATATTAAAACATTTTATAAGATGTTCTATACATCTTTTATTTCTCAATGTTTGTCTTCTCACATAGAACAGGGCTAGAGCTGGGGGGCGAGGGGCACTGCATTGCTCGGCAGTTATTTGCCAGCAAGTGCGTGTGCTGGCAGCTGGGGTAGCATGCCACGAGCACCAACAAGTGCTGTATGCTCTGTGACCAGTGAGTCTTGATGATGGTAATTGCAACCTCCTTGGGGAGTGATCCCTCTTCAGCTGAAAATATCTGTTCTTTTTTCTTTAGGCCTGAAAAAACCAGGTCTTTTCCTGCTGTTTAGGGTGTGCAGCTAAAATGTACTAAAATATGTAGGGTTACTAATGAGACTCTCTGGGATCCCAGCTTTGTACCCTGGGTGTCGGTCACAGTTTCAGAGCTGAGCATGGATGAAGAGAGAATACAGCAGAGCACGCTAATCCAGGTTCCTAGGATGTGTTGGGGAAGAACGGGCATTGGCAAATCCAAAATATAGAGACCTGTTGTCGTCATCCCTCCCCACGTGTGGGGACAGTGCTGCAGAAGACAGAGGTCAGATAAGCAAATTTACAGAGACATATATCTGAGCAGTGCAGAAAATGAGAATGGCTTTTGAATAGGAAAGAGAGGAAAAACTAAAAGCTGAGCAGAGGCTCTCTGCGGTTGGCTCTGACCTGGCGGCATCTTGCAGGTAACGCACCCATTTATTCCTACCACCCCCTTGGCCACAACTGCTTTTCTCAGGTCATGCACAGCTCCCAGATGGGATCTGTTATGGTATTCCTCCAGTGCTCGGTAGAAATTACTACAGAGAAGCTAAGATTGCAGAATGGTTTTTCTTTCCAGCAACTGCTGTTGTTGTTTAATTTTTCCATCTATCAGTTATGTGGGAAGAGTACATGGCAGCATGTCTCCAATTCTACGTTATTTGAGACTGGGAGTTTTCCAACCACAGGTTTTCCCTGAGGCAATTAAGTTCACTCACTGGAATTAATTATATTCTGATGTTACCAAAAAGGGGGGGGAAATGTAAGAAATTTAAGTAACAGACAGTACAGTCATGACTAGAAGGACCAGAAGGAATTAAATATCTAAAATACACGTAATAGAAACTTACTAGTATTGAAATAGCCAAAGCCAGATCCATTAAATTCTATTAGTGGCTGTATTGACACTGAAATGTGGCAGCAGCCCTTTAATGGTGTCTATTACAGAACAGGGTATCTTTCCAAATATGCTCAGTTTATATCCTCCCACAGTAGAAAGTATTTATTTCTGCTCATAAAATAAATTTCTAGGTTAAATACACTAGAAAAAGTATATTTTTACCTGAATAAATACTAACTATTTTAGTTATTTCTCTCACTACTATGAATTTTAGCAACCAAATAGCAAACATTGTCCTGGTCTTTGGGAGATTCTAAATCTATTTCAATAACTACATTTTTTGAGCCAGCTCTACTGCTTACACATATGAAATGACTTCTTAGGGTCAGCTAAAGTTCATTAGTAAGATGTATGTGACATTTTAGGGGGGAGAACGTGCTGAACAGTTCTGCCAAAGGAATACATTTAAGGCAAAAGCCCTTATTTTCTTAGGCGATTTCCCTCAAAGTAGTGAATTATTTCACATTGGGAAAAAAAAGCCATTACAATTTTAGTGAAGAGCCCAAAGTGGAGCAGCAGAGAAGTGCCTCTTTGTTAGTGATTTATTTCCCATCTGCTCCGCGCATGGCGGAGAAGAGCCCAGACCACACAGGCACTGCTTTGTGGGAGGCAGTTTTGGCAGCTCTGCCCGCTGCCCAGAAGCTCAGCACCCCTCCAGCACCGCTCCTCAATATACCGAATAAACACCGCACCGAGCAGCAGAACGAGGAAGCTGATGCGATCAGCTGTCCCCAGCACAGCATAACGAAACCCAAATTGACTTGCTACGAACAGCATTTTAGAAGCCTTGAGTACCCTTGAAAAGGTCTTAATTTTAACATTAAGATGATAGATGAACTTTCCATACAGGAATTATCAAATCTCAGTCATAACTTGAATTTGTTTAGTGTAAATTACTATTTGGTTGCTTGACCTCTTAATGTTATCTATCCATTTTTCCGTTGGTCAAATTCCAAGAACAAATTACTTCATAAAATCAGCTTGATCCAGACTGTCTGTTAGTTTTTCTATTAAAAATGATCATATATTATTTCTCTGTGCCACTAACATGCAGGAGAGGATCGTTTCCAAGATGAGTTCTTCCACAACTGGGTGCTAATAGTAATAGTTTTGTGAGTGGATCCTTCTCTGAGGTAGTAATTTTTTTTACTCAAATGGATTAAGACACAATTTTCAGATGTATTTGGTCATTGTTTTGTTTGAGAAGTGATACTGTGGATACTGGATATGGAATTACCGCCTAATTATCTGTGTTCAAAACACTTGTCATGGATACATTGTCACAGATGACGTGGGTTTAAATAGCATAAATTTAAGTACCCCCTCTACCGTGCGTATACCATGTATATGAAGCTGCTTCCCAACGTGGAAACCAGGGGTGGGGGGTGGGGGGGCAGCCCCAGGCACATGGGGTCCATGAGGGACTTGGCAGCCCCTGGGGAATCGGCTGCGTGGAGGGGGAAGCAGAAGGGGAATTCTCAGTCTTGAAATAACGGAAAGAAATTAACTTTATGTAGCTGAAGAAGTATTGTTCCTAATGGACTCATTTGTTTGGACCAAGGAAGCTCGTATGTGTCTTTCTAGTCATGGATTCTTGGATGGATTTAACACAATTGATGTTACAGCCTTGAATTCATAGGATTTCTTTAAAAATATGGGTGAGGTGCCAGCCAGTAACATTGCACTATCCAGAGACAGCACTTTCATTTTTTATTTACGAATAGAACTCATTACTTTACTGTTTTAGTAAGATGTTGGGGCTTTTTTTGATTAGTTGCATTGATGTGACTGTTTCAGGACTTCAATAAAAAGGAACAGCACGAGACATAAACCCAACCTGTTCTTGTGGTTGAAATCTTTTGTAGCATGTCTTAGTAACTTTTATTCTAATGGATGGAGATTCATATGTTATATTTATTCAGGTCTTCCTATTTTCTCCAAACCTCGTCTCTGATAACAGTATTTTTTAGCAAGGCCACCCTGCTAAAGGCCTGCAAGGCCTTCGAAGAGATCTAAGGATAGCAGTAGACCTTTAGTTTTTATTCTGTATTGGGAATTACTTCCACCCTTTCTTTGATTGTATCACTTGGTTGCCTACTGCATATGAAAACCATTTGGACAGTGCTTAGAGCTGAGGGAATATTGCTGCTTTTCCCTGGGTAAAAGTCTTTGAAAATATTTTCACATCTAGAGTGGGGTTGGGTCCTCCAAAGAACCTGATTTCTTATAGCTCTATCTATATTTTATTCTATATCATATTCAGTTTTGTCTAACCCATGACTGCGACAGGAGCAGGTTCTGGTTGGGTTCTTTTCTTCCTCCTCAGGGGTAATTGCTCTTCTTTTACGGCTTTATTTGTCCTTGGGATTTTTTCTGTTGCCACCAATTGCTTTTGACCATTTTCCTGTTATGCTTTTCCTATGGTGAAGCCTACAAACAGATGTTTACTGAGCATGGAGTGGGAGCAGCTTATACTAGGGCAAAAAAAAATCCCTTCTTTTCCGTTTCTGTGACCCTTTCTCCCTTGCCTCTAAAGTAACAGCCATTATGAGCCTCCTCCACTTGATATCCCCAAACTTCCACTGTCCTACCCAGGTGACAGTAAATTTTGAGGGGGTTTCCCATGCCTTTGTTCTCATCTCCTGCTCCTTTATGCAATAATATTTTGTTTATCTTTGCCAGGCTACCTAAAAGCATACTCGGACTGATGGCGCAAACTCCTCTGGTTTCCTCCCTGAGGAGCTGAGCTGTGGCCAGAGCTTTGCCAACACACCAGTCGTGTCCTTATCCCACCTGACTGTGGTTTAAGCTTTTCTTCAGTGGTGGCTTCTGACTTTTTAGACTTTGGCTTTATCCTTTTTAACATCTTACTCTCTCACTTGCACCCCATCCCATTTGCAGAGAGCTCTCCTGCCTGCTGAGCTAGCCGTGCCGGCTCCCAGCCCACGTGCTCGTGAGCCAGCCTTACGTAGGGCATGCCTGGGTTGCTCTAATTGCCCCTTCTTAGGGGCATTTGATTAAACATTTTGCCTCCTGTTAGACAGGGCAAGTGTTGGGGGGGAGCAAAACCGATGGGGGTCTCAGCAGTTAACATTAGGAAATACATGAGTACGGGGTATCAAAAAAGCCATAGGTGAACTGTAGAACATTGCTGTAGTATATTATATTTGACATTTTACTGCTCTGTCTAATAGTGCATTCTTCCCATCGTGTGCAACAGTCATGTTGCTTCATTGTTTTAAAATTTAGAAGCTTTTGTTTTGCAAACTAAAACCCATGTTTCCAGTTCCTCATTATGGTGCTGGTTTAATTGCATTACTCCTCATTGTGAGACTGAATATGGCCATTCAGCTAGAAAAATGCTGCTAGAATGATGTAAATGGCCAAGCTTTGGTCTTTCCAAGGTATTTAAAATTCTATTGCTGTTCCCATAAGCCACAGACAGTGGATTATTTTTCATGGGCAGACAGTACATCCTTCTCCTGGGGTTTTTATGGACAGACTGTATAAAATGATAACGCAATGAATGGGGCACCTGCCATAGTCTATCAGCTGCCTAAATCAGCTGTTTCAGACAGAAATTCAATACAGTAGAATATGTTTCAAATAGATTTTCAGGTACAAGGTATAACAAGGAATTTTAAGAGTATTCTTGATACATTTGCACCAAGATAGCTTTAAAGACATTTATGTTGCTTCAATAAAGGTGTAGTTAAGATGCTTTCCAACCATCTTCAAAATAATAAAATTACTTTGGTACTCTGAGGAGCTAAGAAGAATATTGTATTATTATTATATTTGATTATGATAGTGTCCAGAAGTCTGAGATATTGTACTGCCTGTTGGATAAAATATTACCATTTTAGTGAGGAGCAAAAGGAGCATCTTGTTCTAAAGAGCAGTTCAGGGATGGAAAGGAAGAGAAGGTTTTGCGTGCAGGAACAAGATCCTTCCCTGTAATTTTATTTTTATGCAAAGTAAGTGCAATGATGGCATATAAGTAGATTAGCATGTCATAATATTTCACATGCTAAATTCACGGTATTTACGAACACCACAGTGCTGTTTACCCTAACCTGTAAAAACTTGCTGCACACTTTCCTGAGCCGCCTGGAGTGCTTGTGATTTATATTGTCTCTTGTGTTTAATTTCACAAATTTGGAATGAAAACCCGAAGATTGAATCTTGAAGCCAAATTTCAGAAACAGACTTCCTACCTCAAAGGAAATTGAAATGCAACATGGAGGTGCTATGGAGAATTCAGCAGTTTTAGCCCGGAGATGTATTTGTTGGCATGCAAAGCAATTAAAATTATGACCATGGCTTCTCTACCAAAGACTGGCAAAATGCCGTGAACAGCAACACTAGAAATACTGGCATGGCTTCTTGCTCACTTGGTGCCCATTTTGATGTTCCTCTTCCTGATGGTAAGATATTTTCTAGACTTTTTTCTTCTGAAATAATTTTAAAATTAACTTCATTGGGTGGAGTTACATCAGCTGTTGTTGGGCAGCTCTGGACATCTCTCTGCCCCTTCCCATTTCTGAGCTTTCTGAATCTCTGCCAAAAAACCGAACCCACCTGATGGAGACGTAAATCTTCTCTAAGACAGCACAGTAAGAATCAGTGAGGCTCAGAAGAGCTTGGATTTTACATGTACAAATCCGAGTTTGTGTTTTCCTTTTCTCTATTTCCATCCAATACATTTAATCCTAATATACTTAGTTGTTAAGTATATCTGCAGGAACTCCTTCATTCTCTTCTAATGAAACAGATCCTTTGCTGATCCTTAGCCCAAATGAAAGGGAATGGGACAACTGGTACTTTGTGCACGAATTGTGACCTCTCAGGAGAGACTCTTGCTCCCTCCTGGAGAAGGCTTTGGGAGGGCACTGATCTCCTGCAAACGGGAGCTTAAATCATCATATTATTAGACATCTCCAAACCCAACCTGATGCTGTAAACATATCCCGAAGTTTCTTAACTCACTTTCCAGGAGGAGGTTTAATGATCCAGAAAATGAAGAATATTCACATTTTGTCAATGAAGAGATATTCTAATTTTAAATGTTCATACTTAATTTCCCTCGGAGCCTTTAGCATAAGCATGGACCTTTGCTCTCGAACACTGCACGTGGTGTGGAAGTCCTTTCAACTGTCCTTGTCTTTGGGAGTATATTTCTGCCATGCCCCTGTTTCAGACCTG
This sequence comes from Pandion haliaetus, assembly GCA_013401275.1. Lineage (NCBI taxonomy): Eukaryota > Metazoa > Chordata > Aves > Accipitriformes > Pandionidae > Pandion > Pandion haliaetus. The sequence goes on along the minus strand of VYZV01038096.1, from coordinate 100,991 downwards.
ACTCTCTTAAACAGAAAAGCATTATTCCATGCATTAGAGGGCATGCTAGATTCTGTATAATCATGCCAAAGAAATTAGAGGCTGTTACTGAATCCCTCTCGCTATGAAAAAAAAAGAATGCCAGTGCCTCTGGCTTTCAATGAATATATTTTCCAGCATCACTGAAGGGCATTATCTGGGTCTTCTACAGCATCACTGTCATTTGTCTTAAGCCTTTGCCATACAGTGTAACTCTTGTGTGCTTGAATCGTTGATGCCAACAATGTAAAAGGTCCTGAGAATTTGTGGAATCTCTTTCTGGACACATGACCCTCACTCTAAATAATGTTTTATTACATCTACATGAGCATAAAGCTATATTAAAAGAGAGGTAGCGTTGTAGAAAGCACTCGCTTAAAACATGCCTCAGTGAATCACGTCTGGGCAGGTTTATTTCAGCCTGTGCGTCTTGGTTTATTCTCGAACTGTGGCTCTTCAAAGAGGAATTTTTTTTTTATATATAATTATTTTCTGCAAGTCTAGACTCTATATACGGTTGAGCTAAAAGTAATTTCATCATGTTTTTTTCTTCTTTTTTCCCTTTAATTTGGACTAAAAAGGAATTTGAGTATAAGATTGACATTACAGCTGGTGGTTTACCCCGTGTAAGGTGTAGGTTAGCATGTCCCCTAGTCACTGAGCAGCAAAATCAGTGGGGACAAGCTGTGTTTCTAATTCCCCTAGTGGTTTTGCTGCAGTGCTGTTGACTGCATGTTCCAGATTGATTACTGTCTAGAAGTGAACCCTTACAGTGTTGGCTCTTTTGCTCCTCCTTTGTGTTTTAAACACAGGCTGTCCCCTGCGGTCCCAGCCTGCCATGCTATGCCCTTGGTGTTAACCAGGGCACCCCTGAAGGAGCTGGGGAGGGTGTCGCAGGCTGTTCTTTATTTACTTGGTTAAATAACAGCTTGTGCCTGAGAGAAGTTTAATCTCTGTTGAACTTCGTTTAAAGCATGAAAAGTGCATGAGTTTTTGAGAATGAACCTTACTGTAAATGGTTGGGAAATGTAGCTATATTTTAACAGAAGTGTTTTTGTAACTGAGAAGTAATTTATGATCGCACGAGCAAGGTGTTTGCCTATTCCATATAACCTGCATGGACATGTGCAAAACACAAACATACTTTTTTTTGCATTTTCTTCCTCCTTTTCTTAGAAGGTTGACACATAATCATGCAAAGGATTAGATAAATGTGCACGTTTAAAGAAAGAAAATATGCTTTGCATTAAAATTCCTCATTTCGGTGGCTGAAATACACACGACCTTTTTTGCTGAAATAAGCTCTGAACAGAACTGCTGGGAATAACATTCCCAGACAGCGAAGTGAAAAGAAAAAATAGCATGCCTAAGTTATTTACCTTGTTTTAACATGGGTTTCATCTCCACTGTTACAAACATCATACCCATATCACTACTGGGCTAAAGAGTTATTAGAGAGTATAATGTGGTGGTATCTTTTATGAATTATTTTAACAGATGATGGTGGCAAACAGAGCTATAGGATCTTCTCCATGTGAAATGTTGGGTCAAGAGTTTTAATACTTAAAGGCCTGGAGCACCCTCTCCTTTCAGCAATACACCTCTACAAACTGATTTATCATGTGTGGAAGAGGGTTTCACAGATGTATCCATATCTATGGGAAAGCCATGGTGACAAATGGGCATCTAACGCACTCTGCTCTCCTCACCCACTCTCCCCATCAACCTCACCGTAGTCCAGATGCAGAATTTAGCTCAGTGTCTAATTTTAATTCCCAGCTTAATCAAAGAACCGATCCTGACTTAGTCCCATCTATTTTTCTTTTTTTTATTTTACTGTGTGTTTTGCTGCAGCTGCGTGATAACTTTCTTCTCTGCTGCCCAAGATCTGGAAGAACATATTTAAAGTCTAATTCTGTGAGATAGGGTAATGCCAGGTTNTGCACCAACTTAGTCCAATAATTTGGCAAGCCTACTGGTAGAACTGAGCGCACAAACAGCCATGAACAGGAGCACCTTGTTCAGCCTCTCTTCAGTGATTTCTAATTGGTTTAAAACCCAAAAATCTTATAAATTTAAAAATCCACCTAGACATTTAAGTGAAAGACAGGGTAGGGAGTGTTTTTCTGAAACCATTCTGAAGTACTTGGAAAAGAGGGAATTAGTTTGTTTGCAATAGCAGGGTTCCTTGGCGCTTAGAATTGTGAAGAAGTTATCTGTTTGGAAATCATGTAAAGAGTTTATGTTTCATAATTTTTCTTTATTGCGGAAATATTTTATGCAAATATTCAGGGTAGGAAGATGTTACCAGATGGAAATGCAGTAGTTGTGGAATTTTTCTTGGCACTTTTGACAGAATATGTAACACTGAATGGCTTTATGCTAATGCTTTGCACTGGAATTCATATTTTATAGCTACTTTGAAATGCAAATTAAAAAAGGTTTTGAAACTGAAAACCTTGCCCTCTAAGAAATACAGTAGTATGTAAAGAGGTATTTAGCTATGTTAGCTCCCAAGTATTGCCACGGCTGGTGTGTAAGAGGATGATCTTTACGCTACGAAATGTGAGCTGGAAATCTTAAAATGCTGCCTGTCCTGCAGGGACTTTCTGCTTTGCCAGGCAAGTGCCATTGAATCGGGCTTTTGAGAAAAGTAATTTCTTTCCAGTGGAGCTGGTGAAATATTAAGGCTCCAAGGGTCATTGTAAATACCACGGAATTAATGTGTCAGGTAGTTAACAATGCCCTGATCATAAAACTGCCTCCATGAGTCTACTCACAGCGACCCAGCACGTAGGACTGGGGTCTCAGAGACCGGCTAACCTTTCAGATGGTATTGCAGCAGCAAAATATCAAGATATCAGAGAATCTAATTTCCTATCAGTTACTTCTCCGGTGAGTTACTGCTAAAGTAAAGTTTTATTGATAGTCATAGAAAGAAATAACAACTGCAGGAAAGATAAAAGGCAACAACACTTTATCCACTAACAACTCAGTCCTGTTTCTGCATCTCTCTGTTCTCCTCCACTCATAAAGTACTAATGTGGCCAGATCTGGTTTAGGATTATTTAAACCTTAACATAAAAACTTCTTCATTAGCAGGAGTTTATGCAGTGACTGCAGTGAGTTTCCATGTAACCTAATGGTCCTTAATCCTGCCCAATTCTCAGCTCCCGAATGACCAGAGCAGCGAAGGGATTTGTAGCCTCCCCAGCAGCCATGGCATCTTGGCCCCTTGCCCAGTTCTGGCACTAGAATAAACTTAAATCCCCAGTATTTAAAAAAACCCCCATCATTATCATCCAAAGAGTGGAAATCTACCCATGGCACCCAGCAGAGCAGAGTGGAAGGCTGAAGGGTGCTGAAGGTGATCCAAGACTTGGGGGTTTTTGGACTGGCATTCAGCCACGGCAATAAATTGCAATTCATAATCTGCTAATGTAGTGCCAAATCATGGTTGCGTTCTCAGTTTAATTTATAAAACGTAGTTCACTGATGTGTAAGGGGTATTTTACATGCTGGAAATATTAATGTTCATTGTATGCATGATTTGCTGTTTCAGCATGGTGTAGTCAATTCATTCACCATCAATGAGCATGCCAAATTAAGAGCTGACAGAAATGAAAGTATGTAAAAGTGAAAGGAGACACCTACTATTAACCCGTATTGCAGCACAGATTTTTCCAATTAGGTCTTGAAAATCGTTTTGCAGGAGCTGAAGTTGTGAACTCCACAGGCCAGATGTAGTATTTGTACAAATTGCTTCGATGTAGAAACATGATGTAGGACAAAATATGTTCTATATTTGTTTCTTCTTAGGAGTCTTAACAGTAGAAAAAGCTGGAGTTGTGTTTAAGTTGTTTCCTTGAAAATGTATATATTTTTTTATGGAAGATAATGTATTCTCTGCCAATTTGCAGATGAGGAGAGGATAGGGAGCTGGTTTAGGGACTCCATAGCTACCTGCAGCCACAGTACTTGCGGAGTACTCGCAGCATCCCTGGTTGTTGAATTAGTAGTGGTTCTTTTTCACAATCATAGTCTTAGAACAAAGCCAGATTTCCCATTAATTCTTAAATAGCTCAGATATCAATGGAAGAAAAGACCCACATGGTCATTTCATGAGGTCATTTCAACACATTTTTCATATCAAAAGCGTTATTTTACACATCCAATCAACCTCAGCTAATCAGGAACAACTCATGCTGCATCCAACACATTTGAGGTAAATTAGGGATCACCATCTGGCAGAAAGATTCCCTTAAAATTGTTCTCCCTTTTTAATTGAAATATGCTTTAATTAAAACCAGACGTGTCAAGAAGTGTTGTGCGTCAATTATTTTAGTGACAACGATTTCCAGTTTTGGAGGGACGTGTGCACCAGGAAAGGTTCTCTGCCTTTTCTCGTGGCTAATATTGTGCCAGCTCAGGACAAGCATGGAAATAGCATCTTACTCTTCATTAGCATCATGTGTAATATAACCAGTGGCCATTTACCAGAACCCAAACTAAACAGAACATTAGGGATATTATTAGTAAGAAACTGTACTTTTATGCTTTGCAATCTTGATCTTAAGATTGCGTGAGGTTAAAAGGGATGGGGACAGTTTCCCAGTACTGAAACCGGCTTTTAAAGGGTGTAACTGCGTGGGGGAAAAAATGTGCTTTGGACACAAATTGTGCACAAAATTATTAGGATTGTGTGACATTCATAGCAACCAAATGCGTGAGGTTTTTTACACATTTCATTAATCATCCACATGCACAGTGGCTGCTGCTGCCCACACAAATAATAACTGTACATGTAAATTAGGCAGAGAGATAAATGTGTGCTCTGATGTGCACAATTTTCAGAAAATCTCTTCTCTCAGGTCTGAAGCTTTGCAACAAACTGCCCATCTCAGGCTGGCACGGGATGTTGTAGGGAACATCAGCTGTAGGGAAAGCACTTAAGTGTTTTTACATACAGTAGGAATATGACCTCTCACTTATGTGTAAATTATTCTTCAACAAGTCATAAAAGACTCATCTCATCCTCATTTTAATGTGCATGTGTTTTGTGACCAACACTCCAAGAGGGTCTAGGATATACCAAGGCTCATGTAATATTGTCCTCTGAGCTTTGGTAAAGGCAGCCAGCCTTGAGCTGTACAAATACATTTTCAAACATGCCATCGTTCGTCTCTATCTCAGTTGGCCAGTCGCTCACTTCCAAGTTTGCTGGGCTGTGGCCATCACATTGTTAATTAATAATGTACACGCAGCTCAAAAGACAGGCCAAGGCTGATGGGGAAGGGAGGCTTCCCGCTTGCTTTAAACAGTTACCAGTTTATTTTAACAGTTCATTTTGAGAAAGACTAAAATATCCTTAGTTGTGCAGTCACAACTTTATTTATTGTTGGTGGCACCAGAGTCATGAAATAAAATGACCAAGATAGCATAGCCTTGGAGCAGATTTTTAACAGCTGGCAGATGGGATTTATTCATTCATAAAATGCTGATTTATAGCATTTGGGGGAAAAAATAGGCAGAAAATACAAAAATCAATTTTGTCCATCAAGTATCCTGGTGCAAACAACAGATCTACTGGCAAGAGAGAGAGGAATCAGGGTTGTTAAAACCAAAGCTATTATAGTTTAATGTTCATCACCGTAGCTGGCAAGGTTTTAATGTGGAGTTAAATGTATTCAAATGACCCTCAAATCTCAGGCACCTTCTCTGTTCTTCCTCTTGTGCGGATAGGATTTCTTGTTCCCATTTCAGGAGGGAAAAGCTAATAAAAAAGTTGAGCAGGAATAATTTTAGAAGTATTCTCTGTTTGGAAATACTTTCTATTTAATAACTTTGGACCTTCAGACTACCAAGATACTCAAACACTAATGAGAAACTTACTCAACTTACTTCATAACTTCTGTTTTGAAGGCATTATGTCAGTGTTAATAAAAAAATAATTTAAAAAAAATTCTGACCCTGGAATAGAAGGTTCCGTGTGGCCTTTCGAAGTGAAGATTTTGCAAGACAGAAATGAAGAGTTAACTTTCTTAATATGTGGCTCTCTTATCCCTGTCCTGGAGCTAACAAGTACAGCCAGCCATACCAGTTTAATCCAGCTGCTGACTTCAAAAATGATAGCACTGACCGATACTGCGGCAGGGCTGGTTAGGGTTGGAGCTTAGACACTAAGAAGGCCCTACATCCAGTGCTAATTTCATGGAAGCTTTGTGGTTGATGCTAACTGATCATTTCTAAGTTGGCCAAAAGCTGTTTTTTTTCATAAAAATATCGGACCCCTTTTTTCTCTCTTTCAGAAAGTTCTGAAATACAGGGCACGAATCAGTGGCATTATACACCACTAAAATCTCTCCGGAGTTGAGCAGGCTGACAAGATGACTCAGTCAGCAAGAAATAGTTGTATCAGAACGCAGTGAGCAAAAAGCATCCGTCTTGTCATCGTTAGAAAGTGATATTATGTGTCATCAGATTGCACTTGCTGAAGAACTCTGAAATTCGTTTGCCAGGTGCAGGCTTTGGAAACTCGGAAGATGCATTTGGTGCCCATTTCTCATCCAATTTCTGCCTTTCTTTTCCCTGCCTCCCTTAGGGCTCACCCTGTGCTAATTAAAAAAAATCAAAGTATGTAGGAGAAGCAGAGATTGATGGTTGCATGGACTTCAGGGAGGCTGGGATTTTAATCTACTTGAATATGTTTGTTATATGAAGATTTTAACCTTTTCTTTAGTTTCTGTTCACAAAATATTTCACTATTTTCCTTGTGATTGATTATTTCAAAGTTGAAAAGTTTTGTCTTTAGTGCATAAGCACTAAAGTCATAGTACACCAAAAAACACAAGACTTTTGCCTGCGATGTCCTTTCAGTAGGCTGAAATGTGTTCTGTAAATTGCTTGGAAAATTGCGAATCCTGAAAACCTTTATAGAAGTGAGATTAATGGAAACAGCGCACAAGCAGAAGAGGTTTGAGTAACTCAGGTAATAAAATTCTCACCTTATAGGCCAGAGAGCTGCCGTCAGGAGCATCCAGCATCCGTCTGCTGTCCCACCCCTTGCCCTCGCTCCTGCCCCCCGGCTCCCGCGCAGCCCTGGCAGAGGGACGCTGTGGGGTCCGGATCTCCAAATGAGCTCCCGGAGATGCTCTCCAGCCAGCATCTCCCTGGCTCCATAATTCGGTGATCCTTCAGAGAAACCTGACCTTTCCCAGTGACTAATAGCTAAACTTCCGACACTTAGGTAGCTAAATTAAATGATGTGAAAGCCTTGCTCGGTGCAGCTTGGTGATTAGGACAAAGGAACCAGAATTGGAAATCGTTGCTTATTAAATATTTCCTATGCGCAGTAATCTAAAAAAGCTGAGTTTTGAAAACCAGCTAGTTTAGGAGATCAGCAGACTGGTGTGGAGATGGAGAAGGTGCGGTGAACCTCTCTTGATCCTAGCCAAGAAGCCTAGAAAAATGTTTCCACAGTGATACTAAAATCTTAATAACCTGTCAAATGTGCTGCTCAGAAGACATTTGGAATGAAAAATAGCTCCAAGATTTCCAGCTGAACAATGCAGAGTTCATTATACATCCATCAAAAGCCAAAGTGAAAGTTAATTTACCTCAAGTCATGCTGCTGCTGAAAGCCAGAGCCTACTTTTTAATTTTAGAGGAGAAAACTGGTAGTTTCAGTCTGGCTTTCTAACTGCCCGTGTTTGCAAGTAGCATAGTAGTGAAATCTGAGCATGGAAAGGTAAATCTAACTGTGAGTGGCCAAATACAGGAAGGTGCTATTATATCTAAAATAAGCGTTACCTAAACACAGACACTGGGGAAAGCAAACAAACAAACAAATAAATAAATAACAACAGAGCCCTGTGGACTACAAGCGTGAACTGCTTAATCAGCCTGACAGAGGTAACTCGAGTGGTGACTCAGGTAATATTTTTTGGACAATCTGATTCGGAAAAATTTATCCTAGAAAATACAGTACACCACGCAGAAGAGAAACAAACCACCCAGAAGTCTGCTGTAATAAGGCGGGTTTGTAGCACGCTGATAAACCTCGCGGCATCTTCCCACCAACATCAGCCCCACGGGGAGGGCGGCCACATTTCACCTTACCTATAACCTGATGGGGCAGCCCCAGGAGTTGTTGCTGGTGTTCAGGAGAGCTTGGGCACCCCTGTTATTTGTGCTTTTAGGTGTCTTTCAAGCTATCAGACATACAGGAGTTGTTCTCAAGGAATTTGTCTCTGAAAATAGGAACTCCATGCCTTTTTCTAGCGTTAAGCTCGCACGAATGCTCTCTCAAGCTTTGCATTTTTGCCCAGTGTCATGGTGTTTGACTTGTAAGCTGTCACTTTATTTTGGGGGAAGCTGATGTGGTCACAGAAATATTCTTGTTTTTCTTTGGGAGTGACATGCTTGTTTATAACAGGCACTTCTTAGCAGGCCTGCTGTTGAAGAAAAGATAAATTTTTGATCCAATCTGAAGACGGGTTTAGTGAGAAAACTAAAGCTACATGTAGCCACAGCCTCTTGGTTATCCCATTAAGAGGAGCAGCAGATCTCCGAGTGCTTTGGTGCAATAAGTCACAACGATAACTTTTCTGAAGGAAACCTTTAATGGGGTAGTACAGACAAATTGATGACTTACCTTTTCTGTAATTAAAAGCTGCTATCTCTAACGTCTTTGGCAGAGAACAAATTAGGCAGGAATCTAGAATAGGAAAGAATCATTACTCTTAAAACAGGAGGCTACATTTCTCAAGTGCAGAAGCTGTTAATTAGGATGTGGAAGCTAATTTAACAAAATGGGGGAAGCTTAAATTAAGGTGTTTTAACTAGAGATGAAATGAGGAAATCGGAACTCCTGAGAACGTACAAAAAGCATATCATCCCCGAGGCTGTGCTTTTTCATGAACACCCGGTTCCCAGGGATTTCCTCCAGAAGGACGTGGGGATGGTCACCCCAAGGGGACCGCTTGATGCGAGGCCACCGGAGCCTCCCTGTGCCCACGGGGGCACCCAAAGGAAGAGGGTAAATACCCAGAGCAGGGTTTCCTCCTTTATTTCCACCTTTTTCTCACCAGCTTCTGAGTTTCTTCTCCCAAGACCGTTGCTCTTTATTTGTACACATGGCACACAGAGATAGTTAAGTGTAAGATCAAATCTCTTATTACGATTCTTGTAGGAAAGGTGCAAATTAAGGGCTTGTGCTACGCATTGCATGTGAATGACAGATAGATCCTGTCTGGCTTTTTTTTTTATTTGTTTTTTTTTTGTAATAGAGATATTGGAGTAAGTAGCTGATTTAGTTCCAGTGCACACAGTATTAGGTACAGTACACGCTATATTCCAGAAGATAAACTACAGCTAGTGATGACTCATCCCCACTGCTGCAATAATTATAGTTCAGCCAGGAAAGATGTAACAGAATTAATTCAAGAATGTTTAGCCTGAAGGCATCTGACTGTTTAGAAAACGTGTGAAATGTGTTTTCTTTGGGTAACTTTTTAGAAAGAAGGCTTTGTGTAGCTTGACTAATCTGAGCGGAATGATGTAAAAAACCACCCCTACAACCAAACCCAAGTTCCCGCAGTGCCGCAAGCATCCCCCAAGATAGCCCAAGGGAATGGGGCACCATCCAGCTATACTTTGCTGTCTATTTTCTTGCATGCTGGAGGCAAAGGAGGATGAGGCTGACCCTACTTGTGCCACATGGTCTACAAGCATTTCCCACCTACCCAGCCCAAACCCAACTATTTTTGCTGGGTTTTAAGGGGTTTTGCCATCCTTTGACCACAAGTGTGAGCAGCAGCCTGGGGTGGGCTCTGCCTGCATGCCGCTGATATAATTAAGTATCTAATAGATATAATCAAGTGTCTAATATCTACAAAAGTCTTACCTCCATGCTGTGTGCTTTTGTGCTAGATACTTCCCATTTCCTACATAAATTGGTTTTTTTAAAGAAAAGTCATGAGGGCAAATAAACCCCCTGTTTTTGTCAGTTTTGCTCTGTCTGTGCACAGTGACTGGGACACCAGTGTCTTTACTGGGGTCTCACTGCACCAAAAACATAGCACAGGGGAAAGATCTTGTCCCTTTCTCTGTGGAAGGGATGGCAGCAAGCTGGTCCCCTTCCACACAGGCTGGTACCGGCTTTCCTGCCTGCAGGGGATGGGAAAGAACCTCTCTCTTCTTTTCTCCACTGGGCAAATCCTTTCATCTCCAGTTTTCCCTCGGAAGTCTCCTTGCCTTGTATTCAATGTAATTTTATTTGAATTAAAATTTTGAGATGTTTTCAACCTGACACTTTCTTAATCTAAGTCAGGGCCCTACGTTGGAGGAAAGGTGAAGCCTCCATCAGTTCTCCTGACAGAAGATAATTCTTTGTCATCACAAACTCATCCTTAGGTCTCTTTTATGGCTGATGAAGAAGATCTGATCATTCTAACTCATTGATTTGTTTCCAGCCTATCTGTGACTTTGATTTGATCGCTCTAGATTTCCATCTGAGTAAAATTGCAATGCATTAGCCAGATAATAAATTTGCTTAAATGTAGATTTATTTATTTAACCTTCTTAAAATGAAACCCAAGGAAAAGTACCCAGAATTGATTTCTTCTGCCGTGAATCATCGACTCTGAGCTTGCTGATAACCCTAGGGAAGAAAAGTGCAAGTCACTGAGCTCTGCTCCCGCGGGAGCCCCCGCGAGATGATGTCGCGCTGGGGGCAGCGGTGACATCAACGCATCCACCGAGCTGCAGGGTCAGCCTCGTGGGCCCCGGGGACTCATCAAGTTGTGTGGGAAGAGTTGCACTTACCGTTCTGTCCCTCCTTCCACCAGCCTGGGCTGAGCAAGGTGGGGTTCTTGTACGGGGGGCACGTACAGTACTGAGGTTTGGTTTACCTTAGTGGGATTTTGGGGGGATTTGGATTTTTTTGTTGTTTTTTTTTTGTTTTTAATTTTTGCTCTTCTGTCATGTTCCCTACTGCTTTATTCTACCCCGCAGCAAATTCCCTGGGAATGCTACATATGCATAAGGAACCAGAAAGGAGGCTTAAACCTGCAAAGCTATGTGGAGTGCATTTTAGTTTTACCTTTCACACAATCAATCATGCCTTTAAGTGTGGAAATTGTTATAGACCAGCCTGAGATAGACAGTGTAGGGTTTTTTTCTGCTTTAAATGTCTCTCGGTTATACAGTATTTTATGAAAAAGCGATGTCTTACTAGTCAATGTAAGGAATGTGGAGACATACTTTAAGGACTTTATTTTAAACCGTTATGCATTTAAATTGTTCCATTAGAGTGGACATGCTCTCTCCTCTGCCAATAAAGATCAGTCTTAAGAGAGCAATGTAGGCTCTTCAAGGAATTATTTTTGTTACTTCAAAGTTTAATCGGCTACTCATTTCACAAAAACAATGATTTTATACAAATGAAGCAGCCTTCAGTTTAACCTTTGTGGCCATATATTTATTTTCTACGATTGCTGTGTGGTGTTATTATCTATTATTCCAGATTTACTGAATAAATGAGTTAGCACCAACCTGATCAGGCCCTCAAGGCACCGTATGGATCCAGACTTCTTGATTACCTGCTTTTCATTGCTCTCTACCAGCCAGCAGCAGTTACAAGGACACAAGTAGCTATTCTGAGCATTGAAAAATAGAGGTGGGGTACACAATGTTTTCCTGTAATGGCTTTTGTCAATATGTGATAACAACAACAGCTGAAATAGGAAAAGGCAGAGCATTTAATGCCTGTTGTGTTCAGTCCTGCTTCCATTGCTAAAGGATTTAAGAGAAATTTAAAGATAAGTTGAAATATTAAAAACCTCTTACAGTAAGTTATATGATCCTAAAAACATTAATACCTGAAAAATCTCTCCATGAAAGTCTAAAGCAAGACTCATTACAAAAGGTAATACCTGCAGGACTCTGGAGCACGGCTGATGCCAGAGACTGACCGTATTCACCACGTTCTCCAGAGGACCTAAAATCTTCCAGATTGCTTATTAAATGACAGCTGGGAAATAGCTATGGAGTCTCTTTGAACTCATCATTGCAACACTTCTTTCTATAAAAGACAACAGGAGAGAAAAACAGTTGATACCTCCAATTACCACTTATTAAGACATGAAAACAGATTAAAGCAGTTGCTGATGGAATCCAGTATTTAAAAAAAAAAAATCACACCTGCATAAATAGCATTTGCTCAATAATGGCAAGAGACTGCCAGAACAGTTCAACTCAGTTGGATAAATTGTATACAACAGCCCAGGATGCAGGAGCCGCTCTCAGACTTTGATGATCCTGCTGCGTTGCCTTTACGTTGGTTCACAACGATCGGTGTGAAAGTGATATACAAAGCCTGGCAAGAGCTTCAAAAGAAATGGTTAATGTAAAACTCCGTAGAAAAACTTCTACGTTAAGGGGGAGATTAAAGTAAGATTTAGTAAAATAACAGCAAATACATATTTTTTCTTGTTAAAACTTGTCCAGCCCAGTGTCATATATAACATCGTGGCAGCTTCAAGACACACAGAGGACACAGGCACCTGCATGCACAGGCATGTATACACAGGCTCACACCCCTCTTACTCTCCCTAACAATTTCTTTTAGCCCTCGGTTTCAGAGAAATTTTAAAGTCCTTTAAAACTCTCAGTGCACGTGAAGAAGTTTGTGCTGTATCAGCCAGCAGGTGTTTTTAAAAATACGTGTCTGAGCCCGTCCGTGCCCTGAAGACGCATATTTCTGTGGCGCCAAGGGAGATAGTACCCAATTCATTAGACTTTGGAGCCCTAGCGACTCAGGGAATGCTAATTATTGTGCATCCAGAAAATGATCTAATTGTAAGTCCCATTTCAGAGCTCATTTCCTCTCCGTGCCTGGTAGCGTTAGCTTTCAGATGAGTATTTTGTTAAGCTTGCTGCACTTTGTGCTTGAGACAGCCTGTCTTAAAGCCAAGCGAAGGTGAACCTGCGTGCTGCTGGTTTATGGCACTTCCCAGGAGGTCTGCTCCACATTCAACAGACTTTTTCTGGAGAGCTGCTGGTTGTACAAGTGGAAGCAAAGCAGGATTTCCCAGGTAAGGTGGAGGGCGTGGGTGGAGGTCCTCCATCAGGAGCTGGAGGAGAGGGCTGGCTCTTCCCCGGCCTCCGCTGCTGCCCACCTAGCTGTATTCTCAATTTAGAGTATTTTGACCAACCAGTCAAGACCAACAAGACCATGGCTGGTTTGTTCTGGCTGGTGTTAGGTGAAAGGCTGTTCCAGCAAGGGTGTCCTGCTCTCTTCTGTTTGTCTCTGTCTGTATCAAATATAACACTCACCTTTCCCATATTCCTCTCTGCAGCCTATTAGCATTTTATTACTTTCTGCCTAAGAAGCTATTAGGAAAATATAGTTCTTTTTAAGTATCTACATCTCTTGGCTTGTAGTTCTAATTACAAATAACAATTTGATGGAGCAAGTTAAAATGATCATCCTGATGAGTGAATTGCAAGGTTCAAACAGCCAAGAGCTCTTTCTTACCTCCTGCAGCAATTTCAGGAAAAGAAAGCGTAGAATTGCATTAAGTGATCGTTTCCATCACTGTAAGACACGTGGTGGCATCCGCTGCGTTCTCCCAATAAACATCCTCATGGCAAATAAGGCAAATTTCACTGTGAACACTTTCCCCATGATTTAACCTCATCCAACATCAGCCCAAAGGACTGAATAATTTTTTTTTTTTTTTTTTTAGAAAGGAGTGGTCTTTTGAGATGTGGTGCAAGGATACGTGCTGACCTTTGAATAAGAAGGATTAAGGCAGGACAGCTTTGACTATTGGTTGGCTGGCTAAGCTGGAAAATAAGATGTGGTCTTGTTTGTCTGGGATGATACAGATAAGAAGCTGCAAATTTGATCACATAGCAATAATTTGGGATGACTAGAAAACCAAAATTCATCACCAAAAACTGTCTAGTTTTGAAAATGTTCCTATCGGTTTGTGCCAGCACAGAAATGGGACCATTCAAAACCTCCCATGTGTGGGAAAAGAAGAGGCTGAGGGTCTGAAATCCATCAGGAAGCCGGAGCAGCCCGGGGCTGGGGACACGTGCGCAGGGTACACGATGCAAAGACATCATTGCAGGATTCGCTATGGTGTGTTTTGACCAGAAGTTTCCTCTTGGGCTTGATAAAATTCCTCAATAACAGTTTAGAGAGAGATGCTGTCGTGGTTTCAGATCAGCTCAGTCGGTAACAAAGCACCACGAAGCCGCTCACTCCCCCCCCACCCCCTCGCCTGGCCACGTTGGGATGAGGAGAAAATCCAAAGGCAGGCTTGTGGGTCGAGATAAGGACTGGGAGGGATCACTCCCCACTTATGGTCACGGGCAAAAGACAGGCTCAACTTGGGGAAGAAACAAAATCCATTGAATTGACTACCAATCAAAACAGAAACAAAACACAGGGGTATTAGGAAGGGAAACCAAACATCAGAACAACCTCCCCCCACCCCTCCCGCCTTCCCAGCTCAGTTCACTACCGATGCTGTCTACCTCCTCCCCCCGGCGGCGCAGGGGAATCGGGGATGGGGGTTGAGTCAGCTCGCCACACATCGTCGTTGCCGCTTATTTCCTCGGGGAAGATTCCTCTCTCGTTCCCTGCTCCAACGTGGTTCCTTTCCGCGGGCTGCAGTTCCTCACAAACTTCCCTGGCGCGGATCCTTTCCGCGGGCTTCAGTTCCTCACAAACTTCCCTGGCGCGGGTCCTTTCCGCGGGCTGCTCTCCCGTCTCACACTGCTTCAGCGCGGTTTTTACCATGGGGTTACGGCCACCTTCGGGAGCTTCCGCTCCACCGTTCACCCCCCTGGGCTGCAGGGCCATCAGCCTCCTCAGGCTCCTCCTCCTCCCCCTCCACTTCCATGATTCCAGTGTCGGCAGCGATGTTCCTCTCAGGTTTCCCCCCCCCACTACCGGTTCCCCTTCTTAAATATGTTTCCCAGAGGCGCTATCACCGTCACTCCCCGCCTAGAGGCGGGTCCGACATTTTGGCGCGCGGGTCCGACATTTTGGGGCAGCGAATTCTTCCAGCAACTTCTTAAAGGGGCCGCCTCCGCAGCCCCCCTCCCCTGCCACCAAGGAAAACCGCGCCACACAAACCCATAACAGATGCTTTGGTTCAATGTAGCAACATTTCAAAAAAGGCAATGAAAACTTCCTTGCTCACCTTGACTCAAAGACATCTCCTCTTCTAGCCTCTGACTTTTTGGCTCTGGCGGGACATGCCCAGCCAGCCAGGTGAAGCAGGGGTAAAGCAGATGACTCCTGTTTGCACTATAAGGGGCTCCTAAGTGTGTTCCCTAAGAGACATAACCCAAGAGCCAGGAAAATGAGGGAACTGAGTGTCACACTCATTTAAAGAAACCGCATAATGTTTTTAGAGAGGTTAGCCAATATTAGCACTGCATTAAGTGCTGACATAGCTTAAGATGTGTCCCCAAAACCCAGGAGATCTGGGCATTTACTGCATTTCAGTGCTAATCAATTTCTTCAACATTTGAACCAATGAATGCTTGCACAATTCCGCAAATAATTCCGGGCAGAGCTGGTAAACAGGAGACAAGCACTTGGCGCTGTTTATACAGTATTTTGCCAAGGATGGAGCAGAATTTGGCACTGTCTCCACCAGCCTGGTCCTCAAGCAGAAATGAGTGCTGGGGAGCAGCACAGGGCTGAAACTGGACAAGTTCTGCTGCTTCTCCTTGAAAACTGGTCAAGGATGGAAACGATGTCTTCCAGGGAGCCCAAGGGACTGTACAAGCAGACATAGAGCATGATCAGAGTTTCTTTCCAAATGGTCAAAAATAAAAACAAAGAAGAGAGTGATAAAAAGAAAAAGAAAAAAAAAAAGAGAAAAGAAGACATATATGAAGAGTTATGACATTTCCATTGCCATCTACCTTTAATTTTCAGACTAATTTGTTTTCAAGGGTTATGAGTTTCACTTAGATGGAGGATACGTATTAAATCAACCTGATGGTTTTGCCAGGATCTTTATTTAAAACCTTACCCCTTAAATTATACAGCAGTTATCTGACAGAAAGATGATTGAATTAATGAGGGATTATTACAATATTCTTGATTTGAAAAATTAGAAAATAACACCTCCCTCTGCCCCCAGGAGATCTGGCTGTTTCATTAACAATTAATAGAAAAAATTGACAGTGCAAAAGCTGCAAATCATGCTTACCCTGAATAAAATAGAGTGTTGGACTCAAATATATTTAAAGTCTTTTTGAAAGGGTTCTGTGCCACCCACTATTTTGTCTGACAGTAGATGGAGAAATGGAAACCAGCAAAGTAAATCGTTCTTCCCCCGCCACCCTGGTGATAAAAAAGTCATTACCATGAAGACCACTTATCTTTCTGAGCAGATACGGTATTGTTTGTTGAGTTTCTTTTCACATAAGTTTCCCAGGTAAGGCTGTGGCACTCAGGGAAGTCCTCAGATACACTGCTATCTGGTTTTATTTATTGCTTAAATGATAGCAATCATTTTACTGAAGCCATTCAGCGCAGACCTGAAACTGGTTTCCTCTACTGAAAGCTCAAATAATAAAGTGACACCAGAGCATCACAGTCGCCCAGCTGACTTCTCCCTATTTTAATGACAGGGTACCATAGTCAGAAAATCTCTGCTGTAAAATCACTATTAAATTGCCAGTTTGTGTACCAGTCCTGCTTGCTGTGGGCAGCTGGGACAATGCTGCCCACCGGAGATGGTGTGCTCCGACCCGCCAGGAGAAAAAAATAGATATTATGTGGTGTTTGGCCAGATCCCCTCGCATTTTGCATTTGCCCCAGTGGATTGCATAACTCTGATAGTAAAGTCTGATGGAGCACTAAGAGCTTCCCTGAGGAGGACAGTTATTTTCAGTGAGGCAACTAAGGCTTGGTTTTGGTAGCATTAGGAAAAACAAAGAGGAAAACCATAAACCTGTGGATGCGAAAAAGATGAGAAGTAAAGAAAGCTGCTGATCACGTCCGTCATTATTTTGGAGATGCTACCTCGAGTTTCTGGGCCACATAACATGATCTAGCAATGATCCTGAACATCTTTTTCGATGCTTTAGTGCAAGGAACGTGTGTAAGCTGTAAGTGTGTGCTCCGGGGAGCGCTGTTACTGGTCCTTAAGCCCAGACCTGTCCTGGCAACTCGGTCCAACACAGCTAGGTGAGGAGCGCTGGGATGTTCATTTAATTTGATTTTATGTGATATCAGTGAATTGCTTTCCTTTTTCTCTTCTTAATACTTCATCTGTTCTGCCATGCAAATGATTTCTAGTATCTGTCAAAGGAGTATTTATTAGCACAGATGTGCTGCCCTTATGCAGCTGCACTAAAACACCTGGGCGAGGGCTATGGCTGCGGTTCTTCACTAAGAAAAATAACTTGATGTGTGGAAAGTGGTGCTGAGAGAAGATTTTTGATGGAGCATAGCCTTCCTGGGAAATTTTAAATGGCATTGGGCCATCTTCACATTACTTCTTTTTAGTTGCTCAAGTACAGGGAGAGATATTTTGACTAGAGCACACAAGTGTAAGCACCACAAATTGTAAAGACAACGAATCTTCCTTATCCTTGCCATAAGCAAGTTTGCAGCAGCTGTTGCAACAGCAGAAGGCAATAGTACCATCAGATCTCCAAATGTACCTCTGTTCTGAGAGAGAAGACACAAAAGGGACTGAAATTTAAGTTCCTCTTGGTTCCTTGGAAACTGCAGAGTTTCTGGAGAGAGGATGTGGAAATTGGACAGTGTTACCAAACGCCTCCAAAACCCAAGCCGTGTCAGTTGAATATTTGTGAAGTAGCTCAAAATCTGTGAATGAAGTGTTCCGTAGTTTCAGCAAATAGTGTTACTTATTTACTTTCAAGACTTGCTCTTAAGAGAGCTTAATTTAAAAAAAAAATGAAAATTTAAAAACATTTTCAAGCCACAACTTTTATGTTTAGTGCATATTATTAAATTACCATGGCCCATGACAATGTTTTCGGTCAACGCTTTTAAAGGTTGACCATAAAAATGGCAGTTGAGAATTTTTCCAGGGGATTCTTCATGCAATCAGCTCAGGCTGATGCTCGGGTGTATCAATACCATTCACTTGAGATGTTCCCCCCAACCTAAACAAGAGCTGGAGGCACTTCTAGTACAATCTTAACTCTTCTTGAGGGAATAAGCTATAAATCAACACACTCTGCACATATGCATACCGTTAATGAGTCGTGTACCATGCCTGGAATAAAAAAGGCTCCTGATTAATATAAAATATTTATTATATTGAGTTTCCAGGTGCACACGGGTAGGGAGGTAGCGCGGAGCCGGTGGCAGGTAGGACCCGCTCGCGAGCATCTCCCAGGCTGGGAGGAAGAGAGGGAAGGAGGAGGTGGATGAAGAGCTGACGCGTTCACCCCGCAGTGCTACTCCTCTCTGCCACGTCCACGCGACTGCACGTTGGTCTGTCAGTATTTACTCTGCCATTTTATGTTTGACTGAGCCGGCAGGTCAATTAAAAAGTTATAGGCTGCTTTACTGTAGTTTGCAGTAATTAAAATTAGACTGCTCCATTCCTATGGTATTAATCATAAAAAAACCAAATCAATACCATATTTTCCTTTCAGCGTGATGGCTGGTAGGCTTAACTTTTCAGAGGTATTTCTCAGAGGTTTCCTTTCCCATCAGAGTCCCTTCAAGAATAGAAATACCACTTTTTTTTAGAGTTGCTGCTTTCCTGTTGATCTTTTTAACAGCCTCAGAGAGGCAATACGTGCATTCCCACCAGCCTTCCCCAGGGAAGGACTGCATGTCAAAACAGCGCATAGCCACTTCGAAACTGCTTCTTTCTTTACTCCTCAGAACTCTCCCATTTCAAATTAAATTAAGCAGCTGCTGACTTTCCAAGCTGCTGCATCATGGAGCTGCAGAACCTGGAGACCCCGCCTGGGAGCTGACAGCTGAGTTTTGCCAGATTTTTTACCTTACTGGTTACAATGCCTTCAGAAAACTTCCTTTCGAGTACATATTTAACAGGATTTTTTTTTTTTTTTCCTGGAAAAGATTAACTCATTTAAGGTTTGCAGCAAATATTTCTAGCTGCTTGGATGAAGCATTACCCTCATGAAAAGCAGGGGTAAAGGCAGTGGATGGAGATGCTGGCTGGATTCTTGGGGTGCAGGGCTGGTGAGGGAGAAGCTCTGTTTTGCCTGTTTAATCAGCCAAGGAGCAAATATCAGATCTTTCTGCAACGTTGAAGAAAGACTGTTCAGATCATCAGATGCACGTGTCCTGGTTACGGCGAGGGTGCAACGGGGTGTGCAAGGCGCGGAGGGAGAGGAGACGCCGTCCCGTCCCCCAGCTGCGACCCCCCCAGGGCTGGTTTGTGCTACTCAAGAGCTGGTCTCTTACATGATATGTGTAGCTTTTAATCAGGAGACGTGCAATTGCATTTAATTAAGACCACTGCCTTCAGTAATAGAAAGCATGAAAATAGTAAATAGAGAAGTCAAGTGCAGATTGAACCTTGAGCTATTAAGTGGTGAAATGATTTAGTGGAGCACTGGCTTTAATAGGGAAGCCGGATGGATTTATAAAGCATTTAAAGGCAATTGTTTTCTGTCAGGGTAGCGGTGGGGGTTTAATGAGCTGCTCCTCAGCTGGAGCAGAGACATCTCCACCTGGTTAGTGGTGTCGGTGATGGAGGTGCTGATTGGGGCTGTGATGGTAAATGTGCTGCAGCAGGAGCCTGTGGGCTTGATGAGAAGTGCTCCTTGTGAGGGGCTGTGATTCTGCAGCTCGGGGGGAGAGTCCACCTCCAAAGGCTGGGCTGCCTGGGGAAGGTTGCTGGCTTCACCCTGTGGAATAAGAGCGTGTCTCTGGAAATCTCAGGTATGGCTTTATGTTTCTGGGTGTAGATTAACCTTCCTGCTCAGGGCTGTGTTTTCTGTGCCTGATGAGGAGGAATTGAGGTGAAGGGAGGAAGGTCTGTGCCTCCGTAGCGGAGGGTGGAAGCTGCTGGCAGTGCAGCAGCTGAGGAAATCCCCTACCCTCTGGGAATGGGACCTAACCTGGGAAAATAAATACTGACTGATCCAGGAGGTGCTGCTAGCAGTGGATGCACCGGTTTGTGCGCTGTCCTTGCCAGCCCTTGTCCTTGGTCGGAGAGGGGATGCTGGGGAAGGAAGGGGGTTGCGGGGGAGGATGACATGACTATCCATAGCCCCTGTGGAGCTCCCCTTGTGAAGAAGCTCCAGAAAAGGCTTTGGAAAGAAATACCACCTTGCTTGCACCCTTCCCCGACGGTGGTTGTGGGACTTGCTTTCCCCTTCGGGCTCCTGGCAGGAGAGATGAACCGTGGCCGTCGGCCAGGGCACCCGGAGGACCCCCCTGCTCGGGGCTGCAGCTTTGCCATGCGGTGGCATGTAGGCAGGATCCTGCCTGTCCAGCCTTGCCTAAAGCACTTAGTTGAAACAGTTTGCGACTTCACAGGCTGCAAATCGTGTGAGAGATGAAATGTGAAAGCGCCTTTGAAATCTGCACTTGTAAATCGAATGCAACGGAGCTGAACCATACGATTGCCTTCCAGCCCCAGTGTAAGCACACGTGTGCTCTTTGGGGATCTGATGCACTGGGGGTACAGGAAAACATGGTAACTCTAATGACTGTTTCTGTTTTCGTGTGTCCAACACTCTGATGTTAAGCAAATACTCTCCTAGTAACAATTTGGGAGCTTGCTTTCTGAGGAAGCCCTATGTTCCCTCCGGTGCAGCAGAGCATATCTGTATTGCTCTTTTTTTAGAGGATCTCTCCAAAAGGCTTTAAAACTTCAAGTGTAACAGCACAAGTCCTGACTTCATGCAACTTAGGGGGAAAAGAAGAAAGAAGTAGTGACAAGCGGCAAACCCCTTTTTAACCTAAAAGATTAAGTCCTTGGGGAAGAGATTATACTGGGGCAATGGGAATTGATAACACGGGGATTATATTTGTGCATCCAAGAGGCACAAAGCAACCTTTATTCCAAATTCCCTGTTTGTCTATGCTCTGAAAACGTCTTTTCTCACAGTGACAACTGGAAACTAAAGCAGACAAGCTTCAGCATTTTAGTGAAGTCTTGGGCAATGGGAGCCTGCATGTTGCTTTCCCGAGTAGCTTGTCTTTCCGATAGGCATAATGAAGACAATTAAGCCTGTTTTCTCCTTTTTTTGTTGTTGCTCACAGTATGACGAGAGCATTTGAACGGTTCCTGCAAACAAGCTCTTCAATCACAGTTATTGTTCCTTGACATTCTTTACAACATCTTAAAACTCGCAGCTGCGTAGTGATGCGGCTGCCCTGTGTGTTGAGTCTCCGGCGTGCATCAGGGGCTTTATAAAGCCTTTATTAGAGCTCAGTGCGTTAATTACTGCCATTAGAGGTTATGGCTCAGGAACTGCTAATCAAAAAATGGTAATGAAACACGTGTTCGTTTTTGCCCTTTTTATCATTCTTGGCTCCTTATTGTGGGGGAACAGCACAGTGTGCATCTCTTTGCTCTTTCCAGGTTTTTCAGAAAGAGATGAGGCTCTGCCTACAAATAATTATTGCCATTTTTAAGAGGCACAGGAGCTAGGGAACCAAATCTGTACAACCCCTCAGACCCCTGGGAAGGGATCTTCTTAGAAGAGAAAGGTGCAAGTCAGTAATACTTTGAACTATAAATTGCTGTATATTAGAAGTGAGACAAGGACCCACAGTCATGTCTGGGCCTGACATGCAAATGAGAACATTAACCCTTCATTCCCCAAAGTTCAGCTGCAGAGAAAATGTCTGTGGCAGTGAATATGCAAACACCAACTGCAACTTTTCACTGGGAAATAGGCTGCCCTTTGTAAAACAGCGGGTTGTGCTCTGAACTGGTGTGACCGAGTGCTGGGGATTTAAGAGGCAAATGCTGTAATGTGGTGGATGGAGATGGGTGGCAACGCATGGGGAAAGATGGGGCAGAGAAAGGCAGATGTGGGGTTTGGGGGCTAAAGATGGAGATCTGCAGTCAGACCTTCCCATTTGACCTAGCACTGTGTCCCACCAGGCTGAACGTCATCCCTTTGCCTTCCCTGGAGGTCTGTGGGACTGTGCCCCATGGCCCGTGGTGGCTAAGCACCTTGATGGGCAAAGGGGTCAATCTGCGTGCAGCTCTTGAGCAGGTTCCTCTGCAACTGTTAACAGACTTCAGAAAAACTAACTGCAGGAGTTTTTCTTTAACCTGTTGCCAACATTTGGCGTCGAGTAGAACAGCCAGGAGCTCATCTGTAGGTTTTTTTGCTGGAGTTTATCATGGCTTCAAGCTCGTGTTCCTCTGTACCAGCCAGTTCTCCCAGGGATGCAAATGAAAACTTCAGGTAACTTTTGAAAACCTTGTCGTTGGCTCTGACACGCTCCTATGCATTTTCTAACGCATTAAGTTGTTAGGGCTTTTATTGTGTATACCTTGAAGATGTATTTTAACAATGATTGTAAATCTCTGGAGCAGATCAATGTTATTTTGAAATCCGGTGTCTTTGATGTATCGCTGTGCTATGGTGTGGATGTTCCTTACAATACTAATGCCCAGGCGTACCTAGGCTGGGTGTTGCTCTTACTGAAGTCAAAGAAAAAATATACCATTGGTTTCAGCCGCAGAAAGATACGGTCCCTAAAAAAAAAAAGGCACTTTTGGGGAAATCCTATTTCTGTGTTACGGTAGATACCTAATATTTTATACATAAGAAAGAAACCTTGAATAGTTATTTACCCACACACGGCAACGGTGGCAGGAATGCGGAGGTTAATTCAGTGAAACCTAATCACCGGTGTCCAAACCTGAAGAATCAACACATGCTGTGCAAACCACCCCTTGTACCCCATCCTGGCCCCCTCTTCAGGCAGCCGACATCCCGAGTGCGCCAGGCCTTTAAAACTGGAGATAAGCGTATGTGCTCCTACCTATGGATCATCAGTTTTAGACCACAACAGATGTTATTTAAGAGACTTTTCAGTAACAACATATGTAGATGTGACTGCACAATATTGCAGGAAATGCCTGCTGCGTGGTAAAGAAGTCCCAGCAATATAGCTAGTTGGGGAAATAATGTAAAAATTTTACTAGTAAAATACTATAAAAATTTATAAGCCCAAATATAGTTCGTAGAACAGTGTTTACACAATGGTTGTTATGTACGTGCTGAAAAAGATGTACAGCATGGTGCAGCTTCAAACGGTATGGAGATAAAATGCGCAATGCTAACCAGGCTGTTGCTGCTCTTAAAAGATCTTTACTGTTCATTAAATTATCTGATGCTGTCATCTAATGTTTTGGGATCAATGATATTCTGGACTGCATTTGTGCTGCTATTAGTTTTCGTTACTGTATTTCCTGTGAGTGAAATTTATACTTGTGCTACGTTAACATCATTTTGCATGCTGCTGCACCTGCTGTCTCGGGGCTTGGATCAATTGAATGAGAGAAGCCTTTGTTAGCTCATTGATTTTCATTTATCCAAGCCCATCTGTTTACTCTGTGTCCAGGTATGGGACTAGTGCATGTTCAAGGTGTCCATGGTATAGGCTTGCTACTATGACCAGGTATTAGCAATGTGTACGTGATGGAAAATAAAAGCCACCAACAGAGTTTGGTTTTGTTGGTTTTTTTTTTTTTTAAAAAAAAGGAAAAATAACAAGTGTCACCCTAATTAAGAACTTGTGTGTTCTGTTTGGAGCTCTTAATGCTGTGGGTTTGTCTGGTTCTGCTTTCATCAAAGCTGTGCACTCTGCAGCCCTGATCTCCAACTTGTTCAGCACGTCAACTCACTGACCCAAAATGCAGACAATAACTCAAATGCAAAGTAGTTATTGTTGCTTCAAAAAAAAAAAAAAAAAAACCCCAAAACTATTATCAAAGCAAAGTATTGCTTCTGCTGGATTGCATCTGTCCTTAGGCAGAAGCGCTTTGAGATCAGAACTGGCCCTCTGTCATAGAGTAAAGTGACTTTTTGGGTGCTGCTGTGGTGTCCCTCAGGAAACGTAGGACAGCTTCTCTAGCACAAGGCTTTGGACGTTTTGGGGGGGGGGGATGATATGCATAGTCTAGGAGCTCCCTGGTGCACAGGCAGTTGTTCTCCCATCTCATTTGAAAGCTGCTTTACAGGGGAGCAGGGATGATGCTGAACCTGGGGTTTGGGGTCATGAAGAGCTGTCTGTATGTGGCCTGGGCAAGTGGGAAACCTCCGGTTGGCTGTGCGGTTTGTGTGTCTGATAAAGGACACTCACACTTTGTCTCCCTGTAAAACCGAGACTAAACTCCTCTCCCGTGAGGTGGTATTGCCATAATTATCTGGTTCAGCTTTTTTTTTTTTTTCTTTTCTCTGATATAAAAGTATGTGGTGAATGTGGCTTGGCTGTTTGTTTGGGTTGTGTGGGGTTTGGTTTTTTACTATTATTGAAAAGCAAGTAGTACCTATCTCTGGTCATAATATTAACTCAGATTTGATGTAAGCCTCTGGCATCCCTGCAAGGCAGGAAATGGCACACCATGAAAACAGGTCCTCCTGAAAGCGGAGGGAGAGCTTGGCGACATCGCTGCGAAGCGATCAAAACCCGAGAGCTACTTGTGGCCTTCTGACATTTTGTAACTGCTCGGTATTTATTTGCAGTATCTATTCCACTAAGGTCTGTTGCTAATGTTGAGTTGATTGGGTTAGGGATGTTAGAGAGGAACCAGATTGTGTTAGGCTGTCTGGGGAAGCCGAACGGGTCTGTAGCAGCGTGGGGTGTTTTTTCTTTTAAATGTACCACGCTGCTTTTTCCTCCAGAGTATTGAATTTCATTTGACTTTGAGGGGCACCAACCTGGCTTTCCTAGGTCTAAATTACTCTTTAGATTCAGACCACTGTGGGAGACCTCAGCCTCTGTGCGGCACTGGACAAGCTCTCCCTCTCCAAACAGACTTTGCTGATCCTAGGAGAGAGTCAGTGGGCACACGTGCAAATAGCCTCCCACGCAAAATGTCCTGGAGCAAGCAAGTGGAGGCCAGACAGGATAAATTCTCCATCAGGCAGTTTCATTAGTAACTTCTGACCATCTCTGCAGGGTAAGGAGGTGCCATGGGATCCTGCTTGGTCAGACAATTATGTTGCTCCAGCCCTTCATCTTGGGGTCAGGATGAAGCAGCATTCATCAAATGCCAGACCCTGGCAAGCCAGTTGGAAAAGCCAGGAGAGCAGCAGGCATTGAGGTCTAACCTGTTTTGGGGTGATCGTTGGTAGGGACAACCCTGCTTAGGCTGAACCTGTGGCTCAGTTGGGGTCACCCCTTGAATCTGGAGGAGGACACCCAAGTGCATCATGCCTAAAATATCCACGGGGAATGGAAAGCTGGGGGTAGGAGAGGAAGTTGGGAAAAGCACCTTGGTTAATTCCTTGAGACAACCACTTATTGGGTAGTTTTAACAAAGAAATGTCACGTGTAACGTGGGCAGCAGGGAGTATATAAGCTATAAACTTTGTGAAATGCTTTACTGCCAGGTTTGTGTCTGTCTGTCTGCCAGAGACTGGTGGTGAACTGCTGGCATCCAGCCCGGCACTGTGATCTGGGCTGGTATCACCAGGAATGGGCAAAGTGCTATCCAAAATATACTTGGCAGAAGACCCTGGAAAAATTCACCTTTCCTGCTCTGTGCTCTTATTGTGAAGTGTACTTACAGAGAAACGTATGATTTGGGTGTTGCGTTTCCCTGCAATAAATGGATACAGAGAGGCAGAAATTGAATAAAAGAAGTCTTAGTCACGCTGAGCTACAACTGCTCTTTCTACATAGTCATTTTGGTTTGGGGCTTTTCCTGGATTCTTTGGAAAGTCTTATCGATAACTTGTACGTGTGTATTATGGTATCAGGTCTAGATAACGTATTTTCTATCTTTTGATGGTTGTAGCATTCCAGTTCTTTGGCTCTGTCCTCAATATTAGCTCACTTACCTTTCCTCCCCCACACCCTGAATGTGGGAACACTGGCTATCTCACGGGGGATAAAGCTTCCTCACTGTCGTTCTTCAGAACCTTCAAGGTTCAGGAGAAGTATGCACAAGAAAGTGTTGCGTTGAATGCCAGCAAGTACCTGTGCTGCCCAGAACTGGTAATTCAAGCCAGAGCTGAAATCTCTCTATAGCTGTTCAAGCCTATTAAAAGCATGCTTAGCTTATTTTTGTTGTTCTTTATTACTAATACCTCTCAAGAAAAAATAATGATCACACCAGTTTTTTCTTACACCTGAGCTGCACTGGGATTTTATTAGGGTAAAGCCCTGTCCCCGTACCTTTCATGGGGCTGTGTAACACGGGCAATTCTCTGCAAAGCTCTTGGTGAGGGACTGCCAGGCAAAGGATAAACATTGCCACAAGATCTGATCTTAGCACCTGGGCTTGTTCTTTCTTCCTTTTTTTTTTTTTTTAATTTTTTTTTAAATAGAGCAGGTCTTGCTAAAGTAATTAGCCAGCCTGTGATAGCTCTGCTGCTGTTCCTGGTGCTCCCACGGTGCTAGGGCTCATCTTGAATAAAAAAAAAAAAGCAATTTGGGGCTCAACTGTGCATCTCAAGGGTCCCTTTTTGTACACGCTTATTACACTAGCTCAACAATTATGAATTTGGGCAACGTTTTAATTGCATTCACGTCTCTGTAAGCAGAAGTGTAGAATAAGCCATACCACTGATTAATTTTACAGTTTGATTAAACTGTGAAAATGCAGCATTTTTATTTTAATCATGCTGCACATATATTTACATACATTCATATGGACCTTGCAGTGGGATTTCAGTAAAAACCCAACATGCAAATGGCTTTTGAGGCTTTATATTTGTGATCCAAGTGGTTTAAAAGGGGAGCTGGGGGTGGAAATGTAACTAAAAATCAGAATTATCATAAGATTGTCCTTATTGATTGTCCACCAAGGAATAGATGCTAATTCATACCATGGGATGCACTGAGGCCAGCTGTGTGCCACGGGATGTAGCCAGCTCCCTGCATCTCACTCCTGAATGGTGCCAGGATCGATTCAAGCCTTTGAGGATTTGGGGCCCTGGCTGGAGGAGGTGTAGCTCCCCGGAATGAGAAACCCCAGGCTGAGGGATTAGGTGTTTGCAGAACCCATAGCAATCAAGGAATCTACTTGAAAAGCACATTTTTGACTATTTTTCTCTCTCTTTTAAAGCATAGCTGTGGCTGTAGTATGTGATGCTCTGCTATGGGGAGCAGCAAGGTGGTGGAGCAATAACTCCCAGCTTCAGGGGGCCCTGGGGTGTCACACGACAGTTTCAACAGAGTTTTTAATATCTCTGAAAAATGAAATCCCAACAAAGCATTTTTGCAGCGTGGGCAGGGCATACTACACATTTACTTATTTGCCATTCAGGTGGGGATGGCTGCGGTCTCTCCTGCATGCCCAGAAACACCCGCTCACCTGCATTAACAGAATTATACCTACAGAGAAGGGTAAAAATGTCTCTACATGTTGAAATTACTCACACCCTACTGATGGATATGCCTCCGAGGAAATAAGAAGTGGTTCCAGAAGTTCAACTCCTGTTTTAAATTAGAGCTACATAAGCAGATCAAGCAATTAGCTTTGCCTGCAGCTTCCCTGATGCTGGCATTTTCTCACTTGCATCTTAAAATTTTGTTCTGATAATTATTCCAAAGTAACAGGGAAAGAAAACCAGAGGCAATTAGTTTGCTTTTGGGTGTATTGTGGGGAACAGCACACGGAGAGGACAAAATGCTGTCGTAGGACTGGGAGCAAGAAATCAAGAAGGATGGCCACTTCAGTGGTGCCTCCAAAAGCAGGAGATTGTCTCAAAAAGCAATGGATTACGTGAGCTGAAAGGACTGGAGTCCTGATGAGCTGTTTAGTATTTCTCCTAAAACCAAAACACACAAAACCACGCTGCCTGGATAATACAGGTAAAATACTACAATAATTTGTACAGTCACATTTTCCCCTGGCTTTGCCAGAAATATTCCAGAAAGTCTGGCTGGTTTTCTTTATTGAAGCAGTCTGTCTGCAATTATACCTTACACCACTGGTTTTAGCAGGGTCTCTGCTGAAGAGAGGTTTGGTTTTGTTTGGTTTGGTTCCCCCCACCCCCCCACCCCGGTGTGTTCCCTGTTTCTCAGCTTTTCTAATCCCACGGGTGTGCTAACAGCCCTCTCCCCACCACGGCGGGTGCAGTGGTACCCTGTCCCCTCTGGCACTGGGGATGGCCCCACCAGGATCACCCTGTTCCCAGGGGAAATGAGCGGGGACATCCCTGTCCCTCACCTCCCCTGCAGAGCCAGCACGTGTGGCACAGGGTTGGGGACAGCCTGTAGATTTGGCACGTGCTTATTTTGCACAACTGATTTTGCCTTGGAAATGTGCTCGATGGCAGCTGTGGTACATGATTACCTCCCTGAGCAATGCCTTATTCCTGGTTCTGCTTTCTACCATGATGAGAAATCCCAGCTGGGGTGGCTTCAGAGCTTTCCCTTAGCCCCAGGGTGTTTCAGCTGGACCCACCATCATTCCCATCCCACTCCTGTACGTTACAGCAGCTACACAAGAACACGCTGCAGTAAGCACAGATAGCACCGTCCATTCCCAAGCATGGTACTACAGCTTGCAATTAACAGTTATCCAAGATTCATGAATAAAGCTGTAGGTTTGCTTTGTCAGTGCTGCTGAGTGATGTTACCTTAAAAATGCAAATTAATGCATCTGCTGACTCTACTTTTTATAGTTCAGCTGAGCTCACTGATCACCTGAGTTCACCAGCAAACTAAATATATCTGTCTGACTAAACCTAAGAATAGATTGTTGTAACGTTAGGACAGAAGGGAATATGCATTTACAGTAGATATTTATTTTGTATCTTAGAACGTGATAATTTTATTTTACTAGACAGTAATCTCCTTGATTAGACTTACATCATCTAAAATCAGTTGTTTCTTTCTGATTAAGTATCCTGATAAATACAAGATAGGTTGTAGAATAAATTAGGCTTAGGATCAGAATTTTATTGCCTTTAAATATTCAGTACTCCTCCAGGCTCCAGCTGAGCATATTTTGCCTGTACAAAGTCTATGCCTGTATGAAGTCACTATGTATTTAAACATTATTTTTGTTGTTAACTGATTATTGTGAAGCAGGAGTTTTTAAAGTTGCTCTGTTTTAATCATGGGGGGGGGGGAGGGGCGGGGGAAGAGCTCTGTTCCCAAAATTATGTAAGAGGATTTAATGGTAAGACATGCATCAGTAGTGGAAAAATTGCATGGCTATATGCTGCTTAGATAACTTACAGGGTTTGTTACGTTAATAACCTAGAAACTCCATAAAGAATTTTCCTTTGCAGCATGGATCTTGCCTGAGCATCCGTAGCAGGGTCCTGCTCAACAGGGATATAGGTTATTACCAGCCTAAATGGCCTTTTCACGACTTGAATGCTTTTTCATGTACTCATTAGCTGCAAGCTAGAAATAATATGAGTCTCAGAGGCTCTTGCTTTGCTGGCATGCTGTTCTTCTCCAGGTGCTGCCCAGAGCTTGCCCGGGAGACTGGACGTGGGTGGAAGGGAGCAGCGGGGATGGTTCCCGCAGGAGACATCTACTGTCTCCTTCGCTCAATGAGAAAGTGAGAACTGTGGTACAGTAAAGACACCGCCCACACTCCATTAATGTATAGCCAAGACAGTCCTACGGATGCGTTAGTCTTCATTTCGAAGCTGGCTGTATGCACCTCTCAGGCAGACAGCTTGAAGTTCATCCTGCTGTCCACTGGCCACCACTGTCCTGGCGCTGGCCATGGCTCACCACTGCCTGGGACCCGTGACTTCCCCAAAATCGGAGGTGTTGCTGACAAGCAGCCCAAGGGAGGCACGAAGTAGGATCACGTAGGACTGAGCAGATGCCGTTTGTAACTCTCTTCCCTTCCAAGAGCTCTTTGGTGCAGCTCTTTCAGAAAGGCAATGATAGTTGGCTCTCTCACAGTTGGGTTTTTTTTTTCCATGCTTCCCAAGCAGGTGTGTTGGGTTTTTTTCCCCTGCTTCCCAAGCAGGTGGCTGAGCAGGTTAAAGGAAGGCCATGAAGCAGGAGGACTAGCCAAAGAGCTCCACACAAAGCTTTTTCTCTTCTGAAGCGGGCCCCAGTAGTTCATGGAGAACTGGACCCAAAATCTTCTTGGCTGGCTGGGGAGACCAGCAGAAAGTCTTCCTCTGTACCCATTCCTCCAAAGACTTAACACCTTTTTTTATAGCCCTTGGTCCTTGCCTTGTGTTCCACACACATTCACCTGTAGCATCCACGACTGCTGTGCAGTAAGGGATGGTCTGAACCCGCAAGCTCTGAGCTCCCAGAGCTACAACAAAAACCAGTGTGCAAATCGGGTCACTGGCGCCTCTGAAAAATTGGTCCCAAGGACTTGAATTAGCTACTGGCAACAAAAAATCATCTTTTTGCCAGGAGTTTTGCTAGCAGGGAAAACAAGAGTTTCCGAAAGCCTAACACAATCAGGCTTTTTTCTTTCTTCATCCTATGGGTGCTGCAAATAAGGGAGACAAAAATAAAGACCGTATCTTCCATGTTCAGACAAAAGGAACCCATTAATTTTGAGTTGCACCAGTCCGAGGAAAGGGCAAAATGACACTGTGGAAGATGTAATTGAGAAAATGAACTCTGGTCTTAGCAGAACCCCCTGCGGTGTCTCTTTAACAGCCACGCGACGAGCTGTTGGCTCTTCTCAAAACTTCAGCAAAAACAAATGACTCCAAGAATTTCTCGCTAACAGACCTAATTACACTGACCTACCTCGTAGCAGCAGTAAGAATAAATGTCATAAAGAAGGTGAATTCAGACTGTTTTCTTTGTAGGTATGGCTTAAAATTGATTCCTTTCCCCCCCCCTGCAGTTTTACTACCTGTTAATTATCTTATGAGAAAAATGGTTTCCTACTCACTGAAGTTAGAGTTTTAATTAAACATTCTTCTGGTCCTAGTTAATAGGATATACACCTCACATGAGGGGATTAGTGCAATACTTTGTAGTGATCTACGTACAAGAAGTTTAAGTATTGTATATATGAGGCTTTCTCTTATACTCTACAATTTACTTAAAAAAACTGAGGTATGGTTTTTGGTTGTTTGCTGTTCCTTTCTTTTTTTCAATTAAGTTGCAAGCTCTAGGCATGCTTAGTAATGTGCATTTTTAAGGAAAGATAGACTATTAAGCCCAATATATCTTCTTTGCAATTTGCCTATGGAAGGGATAGTGTGAAAGCCATTAGGAAAGAAAGGATTTAGCATATGGAGATAGCCGCACATCACGGTGGGATCCTGCCCAGTGGCTGCAGGCATATGGCTTTATGAAAGGAAATAGGACGTGCACTGCTTTCTAGAATGGAGGTGGCTTCCTAAAATACTCACTAAGAATTAATATATAGGAAAAAGCATAGATACCAAGGAAGTTTGGCAGGAAGGCACCCTGTTCTTTCCTCGCATCTCTATTGATTCATGTGGTAAGGAAAGGAACATATAGTTTAAATGACCAATTATATTTAAACGAACTTAGGAATAGCCAACTGTCCTGGTTTTGGCGGGGATAAAGTTCATTTTCTTTCTAGTAGCCAGTATAGTGTTATGTTTTGGGTTTAGGATGAGAAGAATATTGATAACACCCTGATGTTTTCAGTTGTTGCTAAGTGATGTTTAGACCAAGTCAAGGATTTTTCAGCTTCTCATGCCCAGCCAGCAAAAGGGCTGGAGGGGCACAAGAAGTTGGGAGGGGACACAGCCAGGGCAGCTGACCCAAACTGGCCAAAGGGGTATTCCATACCGTGTGATGTCATGCCCAGTATATAAATTGGGGGGAGCTGGCTGGGGGTGGGGGTGGATCGCTGCTCGGGAACTAACTGGGCATCGGTTGGTGAGTGGTGAGCAATTGCATTGTGTATCACTTGATTTTGTATATTGCAATTCTTTTATTATTATCATCATCGTTATTTTCTTCCTTTCTGTCCTATTAAACTGTCTTCATCTCAACTCATGAGTTTTACTTTTTCCCCAATTCTCTCCCCCATCCCACTGGGTGAGAGGGGAAGGGAGTGAGCGGCTGTGTGGTGCTTAGTTGCTGGCTGGGGTTAAACCATGACACCAACTTAAAAAAATCTGTCTTTCAAATTTTATTTCATATTTTCAGTGATTTCAGACAACAAAGCAGAGTTATAAGCCCAATGGCCAACATACTGCTGTTTCCCTCTTGACCCCTGTGGAAACATGGTAAAATAATGTTCTGTAGGAGTTGTACAGTTATTCTGAAACGTAATTGTTTTAGATTGGTTTTGATTCATCTGCTGAGCAAAACATAAAGTAGGATGGGAACTGTCACTTGAAGAAACATCTTGGTCCCTAAAGATAAAAGCTGAAATGGAGAGAGCATGAGCAAGCTGCGTGCGAGGAGAGTGGCTTCTGTACAAGCATAAGCCGAGTGATGAAGCATCCACCTTGGTATTAGTAGGGAGAGAGAGGAGAAGGACGTGGGCTTTGGTTTGGGTGGGTTTTAACCAATTCAGTGATTGTTGCCGCAGTCCTCCCTGGCACCCTGTTGCTTACAACTGATGGCAAAGACTGTGCAATCTTCTCTGTCATCGAGTACTGCTGTGACAACCTTGAATTTAAATGGGTTTTGCAGCTTCCCAAAGCCTGCAGAGAGAAACACCTCAGAAGATACCATTTCCAAACTCCGTGTTGAAAAACTGAAGATATAATGCTTATTTCCAAGCGCTCCGTAAGCCGTGCTGGCTGGGGAGCATCACAGCAGGCTTCTGGGCAGTCCCAGGCATCTCCCCAGCAAAAACCCTGATGATTTGCCTCACCCATTACTGAGAGGAGCAGGAAAAAGATAGGCTGGCTCATGTCCACATTTCAAATGCAAAAGATGAGTCTTCAAAGGGCTTTCATGTATGTCAGTTTTTTCATCTGTGTGTGTGTGTTCAGCAATAGAAATCCATGTCTACTTGCTGCTCTGAACGGTTTTTAGTTTGATCACCAGGGAAGAAGGTTAGAACGGACTCGATTTGTGTTTTTACGGGTAGAAAGTGAATCGTGCTCATTAAAACCCCAGCCGGTGGTTTCCTCCGTCCACATCCATCTTGTGGTCACCCTTGCAGCGGACGGAAGCGTTTCAGCACCGCCGTCGTGGTTGGGCCGGGCAGCCCTGGCATGGTGTCCCAGGGGATGCTGCCCTTGCAGGTAGGCTCTCTGCCCATCCCGCTCCCATCCCAGCGGGTGAATAACTCTGAGGTAGTAAACACCAGCGTGCAGAAGGAGGTTTGGATGCTGTGGCTAGAGTAGATACTTACTAATCAATACTGACTTTACCGAGTGAAAGCAAGCAGCACACACCAGTGCCATGGGATGCTGGAGGTGAAGCGGCCATGAGACGGGATGGGGACAGGAGGTAGCTGACTGCCCTCTCGCTGCGGAGCCTCGTCCGTGCTCTGAAAATTTGGGAAGAGGAGCTGGCAAATGCCACCTGCAGTGGGACCGGGAGGTACAGCCAGAATGGAGCTTCTCCTCCTCACCAGAGGGTGAATTCAGAGGAGATTTAAATAGAATTAGCAGTTATCATCTCTAAATATCAAAGCTTAATAGCGGAAACTGTATGTGGTATTACAGCAATTCACACTGCAGTCAAGTGATGCAGAGTAAAAAACCCAAATAAGTTACCTCTTGAGATAATTTATTAAATGTTATCATTTTAGTGACCTACTCGCACGCTGCTGTGGATCAAGGGAGATTATCCATGTTGCTGCGCAAACGAATTAGGGTTTCCTCTTTGGAAGAAAACACATGAAAGCATAATGCATAACCTACGTACAATCAGAAGTACTAATACTAAAAGCTCTCTTTGATTTTAGAAAAGGGGAAATCTGTCAGATCAGAATGACCGCTTTACCAAAATGAATTCAGGCCAGGCCCAGGTTTTGTTGGGAATGAAAGATTAGGGTTTTTTCAGTTGTGTAATCCCCGAGATGGGTGACCGCAACCAGGTGTGGGCAGAGCTGCCGACAGCCCGCCTGGTGCTGCTGTGGATGGGTGTGTGTTGACCACAGCTGCTCACAGCTCTGGGTTTGTTCCACCTCCCATTAAGTTGCTCCTTTTATTGGCTCTTGCTCAATAGCGTAGAAAATAGACCTGTTTGGAAGCTGTACCTGGGACTTACTGTAGCACACGCCGGCGCCGTTTCATCTGTGGAAGCCACAATTTATTGCACTGAATATGCAGCATTGACAAAGAAGCAACGATGCATTTAACAACTCCACACTTGATTATATCGGGAATTACTGTGGGAATGTTGAGTACGGCACTGTCTGCTGCTGCTTTCCTGCGTGTACTCTTGGGGTCTTGTTGTATGAAGGTATCAGTGGAGCAACCTCTGTCCCTGGATAGTAATATAGTTCTGGTCTAGACCGATTAGTCTCCCAGTATTAGTTGAAAACATCAGATTTTATCCTGGTTAGAGAATTAAGGTGTTTGCATTATCTATTTGAGATGCTTTCTGCTTACCAAAAGGGAGGTGGCTCCAAACAATTTCTATCCTAGGACCCACTCGTGTGCCCGGATGGACCCATTTTGCCTATTTTATAGCTGTGCTACCAAAACAAAAATAAAAGTAAAACCAAACAAAAAATTGGCAATTAAATGCAAACACAAATGGAGGTAAATACTTAGTTGAAGCTTATGCATTTGAACAAATGCTGGTGGAAACTCTTTCTCGTGATTCCCTGAGCTGTGGTGGTTTGGAAGGTGCCCATCTGATGGCGGAAACAGCTCCTAAAAAACCTCGTCTCCTCTCTCCCCGTTTGGGTTAATATTCCCAAAGGTGGTGATAACAATTAGAGTAGCAGAGCAGATCTCCAAGAGCCAGATTCCTGTCCCTTATTTAACTCAGACCGAGTGCTTGTTTATTCCCTAAAAGTCCTGCAGGTTAGGCAGTCCCCCAAGCCATGTGCTGTGGGACTGAAGGCAGCCCTGGCTGGGTGCCCTCCGGACCCAAATATTGTTACCCCATCTTTCCCTGAGCCCCTTGGACTTCCCTGCCTGGGATGGGCCCTTCCCAAGGTTTATTCCTGCCTCACGTGCGCACCAAGCAGGGCTCAAGCTGATGCAATCAGCGTAGCTTTAATGAAGGAGCCATCTGCACAAAGATGACTGGGGTGTAATATTTTTTTTTACTCGGTATTATGTATTTCACCTTTCTTGTCTTGCCTGTTAATTGGGGGCAACCCATTTCAGCCCTCTCTGCTCTGCACTGCCCAAGCACCGAGCTACAAGCTCCTGCCGTAATGGCGCCGGGAAGAGCAGCACCCTTGCCGTAAGGAGTACTGCCTCGTTACAGCTGGGTGGTTAATTGCAAATAGAGCAATGCTCCAGCGAGTCCATATGGGTGTCCCTTTATCTCCCACCCACCGTGCCCAACTGTGAGCTGGTGGCACGACCATCATGACCCTGCAAGCTGTGGTTTATCACACGAGCTGCTGTCTTACTCACACCTGCGATGCAGGTGAATGAGTGTTTAAAAAAAAGAAAAGAAAAAAGGGGGAAATAGATCTTGTGTAAACATTTGCATTTTAATTTTCTTTTAATTTTGTGAGGCCCGTTATGTGTTTATCAAGGCATGTAACAGCTTTGTGCTAACAACGCAACAATGCACCATTAAACATGCGCCAGCTGTTCCTACCCTGGTTCCCACTACCGACAGCCCTCAATGGTTGCTGTCAAGGGGAAAAAAAATACACGTTTTGCTTTAATAACTAACACTAATGCTGCAAAACAAGAAGCAATAACAGAAAGGCCCTGACGTGCTTCTTTGATAAAATACTGCCTGGGAACTCATTAGCTGAGCATGCGGAGGGTGCAGAGGAACGCGGATCCTGAGCGGGACAGGCGGCAATTTGGAAATGAAGGTTAATCCCAGGGATCGAATTGTTGATCTTATTTCTGATGACAAGTCTATTGATGTCTTACGAATCCCAGCTGCAAAGCAAATACTTTAAATTACGGTGGATGCTTTCTGCAAAAACTGTTTAGCAAACCTGACCAAACCTGTGCTAGGTGCTGGTGTGTTCCCATGGGATACCGCCCGGGAGCTGGAAGAGACTGTGGAGCAGCTGGAGGGAGGAGATGCGGCACGCCGTGTGCTCCAGCTTCACCTGGGGTGGGAGCCCAGGTCTTGATGGCAGTAGCTGGCTCCAAGGTGGCCTCAAGACCATTTCTGTAAGGGTCCTGGCTCCTCCCGGGGCTTGCTTCCATCACGTGCTGAATGTTGGCCTCTTCCACTTGGGCTGTCCCGTACGGTTCAAGAGCTAAGCGGGGCTTGAACTCTTGCAAGAAGCTGACAGAGGAGATTTTGTTGGAGGGTATATTAGGGAGCCTTAGCTCTGTTTGATGTCAATCTCTGCTGACAGGAAGGCTCAAACCCATTTATTTAGGGTGGCATCAAGCAACCAGAGGATGCTAAATTAACAGGTAGGAAAAATTACCTTGATATCATGGTCCCTTAAGGAATTAATTAGATTGTGTATCGCTGACAAGATAGAGTATCACGAGCTGCCGTGAGTCATATGCGCTGATTTTTGTTGCAATTTTGGCACTGCAATGACTTAGCTGGCTGAGGTACCCCAGCGTGATGGGGAGTGGAGGGGGGGTCTGCCGAGTCCCGGCCCTGCCGGCAGCGCTGCTGGCTGCTGAACCCAGAGACTTTGTGAAACCAGTTCCAACACATTTATACCATTTTCTTACGTGCTGCCAGTGCAGAACATCATAATAAGAGGTTCAAACAGTCATTTCTATATTATGAAAAAGAGTTCAGTGTCAATGACTTGGTACTTCACGAATGACAGCAAATTTGCCCTTGCCCAAAACACAAAAATATATCATATTTACTCTAATATACGATAATGGTGTATTTTAGGTATAGCTCATACACTAGCACTTGCTTTTTGTAGAGACTGACACTAAGAAATCACTGGAGGGGAATGTAAAATTTTGCATTTTGTCTGTGATTAGGTTCAACAAATGAGCAAAAGGTTTAAATTTAAACTCAGAGGGACAAATTATAATAGGTGTAGTTTGAGTTTCATCACTTTCTGAAATATTAATACGTATATATTGTTCTGCAATCCAAGGTTATCGTGTGAAGTTAGAAACTTTGCTGTGAAATCTATTACAGAAGATTACTCTGGGCCGTTTTGTCTAATGGATGGGAAATGGCTGGTTTGACCCTGAGGTTGGCATTTCTTTCCCTTAGGTTTAGCTGTGTGAGAACAGGCTGTCTGCCTGTGGTTGAGCACCGAAGGAACCCAGGCGACTGGCTTAGACCAGTCATTAAGGTTATGGTATTAAGGATAATAGTACGAACATCATCATTACCAGCTGGTAGGCAAGGTCAGTTTAGGAGTTTAGTGTTGTATTCTATTTCTCTATTGTTTTCTCTCGTTTTGGTGAATACATTAGGTTTCTTTTCTTTTTCTTGCCAAGCCACCTCAGGCCTTCAAATGCTTGTCAGGGTTCCTAAGTCTGTACAGAAACTGGTGAGAAGACTTGTTGCGTTCCCCAGCTCATATTTTGTGTTGTAGCTGTGGCAAAGATGGAGAGGAAAATGCAAATTAAAAAGGGATGGCAGATAGGGACGACCGCAGTACAGCGATAATATCGTCTATTTGTTCAGCTGGAGGCACACACGCATCCTGATGGTGCTGCCAATGTGCTGCAACAGTGGGATGATGAGGGCTATGCACACACGTGCCTTGCTCTTGCTTTTCAAGCCCCCACGCCATCCAAGGGACCAAGGGAGAGACAGCCCACCAGCTGCCAGCCCAGTTTTCACTGCTGCACCAGTTACCCTTCTCCCAGCAATGTCGGGCAGCGTAGTGTTGAAAATAGCATCCATGGGCGGCAGCTGGCCGGTATCAGGGTTCCCGGTGCTGCCAATGCCAGAGCCGATGAACCAGCACCACTGGTGGTTTTCCCCGATGTGTCCGTTGGCCACGAGGAGCTCCCATCCCTTGGTGCATTGGCTGGGAGAGGCTCCATGCGGATGGACCGCCAGCATGGGGAATGTCATTCCCAAGGCATCGAGCCAGGCTTTTACAGTTGCGATTTTCTGCCTTGGTTTATTGTAACCCAATCGTGAAATTTTTTTACAGAAGCAGCCTTTGGTCCAAACACTTTTGATACTCATGCGCTCACCCAACATGTATAATTTAGTAGTTGGTATTTGTTTGTCAGGGAGTAAATGAAAGATCTGCAAAACTGTATGACATAATCTGTAAAAACATTTTAATTAAGTTTAAACCTCTTATAAAATAGACATAGCATTAACCACAGACAGGGTGAAAGTTGGCATTGCTGGAAGTAATTACGTGGCACTATTGGGCTTGTGCAACACTTGCTCTAAAACTCCAGTCACCTTTCCCTTAAATTCCCCATTGATTTAAAGAACGTCCTTTATTACCTGACAAGCTTCCTCATTCTCTGCATTTATTTTGATTTTGTAGAGCTTTCAGCCATGCCTTTATTGCTGCTGAGGAGTAAAATATCTGTTATAGCCAGAGTCATAAATCTCCCCTCTACCCGGGGACTATATCCTCATGACTATAGATCACTTTAGTTATTGCCAAAAAGTGCCATCATATCACATTTCAAATTAGGGGGCCGAAAGACAGGGCTTTGCTGATTATGCCGATTACGTGTGTCTGAGGAAAATCCTTTACTCCCCAAACTCAGTTTAGACAGTTGGACGAAGTTCAGGGAGAAAATCAGAAATTGATGGTTGGTGGTGGCCCTTTCCTTGGTGTTATCTGAAGATAAATCCCGGGAGGGGAAGGGTGGCTGCCAGAGCATCCCCTCGGGCGTGGGAGCAGGGGGTCAGGACCTGTGCCATCCCGCGGGCTTTTCTCCCTCCATGCAGGGGGTTTGGTGGCCTGTCTTGACAAACAGCTTGCTGAGACCCCCTGCGTGGAGGGGGCCGGGCGTTACTGCTCCTCCAAATGATGGGCAAATAATGCCCAAGGCTAATTCCCACCCGTTTCGTCACTGAAAAATAGGAAAAGTACCCCGCAAGTGTCCTCGGTGTAGTGGTACCCACCAGCAGCAGCACTGGGGATGCCCCATCCTCATCCAGAGCCCGGCTGCAGCCTGGGGACCCACTTGGCACCCTGCTGTGCTCCTGTATCCCCTCCAAAACAGCGAGAGCCTGGAGCTCTTCATAAAATTTCTCTCTGTGATGGTATAGAGCCAAAAGCCCGGAGCAGGGAATACCTCCTGCTCGTGCCTGAGACACTGTGAAAAGCCCATCTCGCCTGTCCCCTTTCGCGCAAGGAATAGCTTAATTAATGATGGCTTTTAACAGGGCTGATTTTTAAGACACCTCGTTGATACAAATGGAGATCAAAGTACGCTTTTGATGTGAAAACTGTAGTGAAACATATGTCTCTTGTAACGCTGGAAGTGCAGGAGAGAAAAAGCCGTGCCGCTGGTGGGCAGAGCTTTGCGGGGCTCTCCCGGGCTCTCCACCTTCCCTCCCCTCTCCTCAAGACTACAGTTACACGGCCCCATCCTTTGAGCCCTTCTTTTCTCCCTGGAACATTAGTAAAGTAAAGAAATATGAATAAATTAAACACGATATTAATTATTTACCGATCTGAAGCATCTCTTCCTGCTTTTTCAGCATCCAGCATCCCCCTCTGCAGCACAGCTCTATTTTACTTTTTTAAATTATCTAACATTTCTTTCAATTTTTAATTCTCCCCCACTATTTAATAATTAATGGGCTAACTTTCTCTTTAATATCTTTTTCCAAGCAGTGCTACAGGGCTTAGGGAGAGGCCTCAGAGACAGGCGGGGTGGGTGAGGCAGTAGCCCAGCATCGCGCAGCTCTTGGTCCGATCCTGCCCCTGGTGCAGGCATCCCCTGTACCCTCAGCTGCCCAGTAAAAAGATAAAATTTTGTTGGTTTTTTTGGTTTGGTTTGGTTTGGGTTTTTTTACCCTGTTGGTGTGGGTTTTCTGGTCACTCTGCTACCACATGGACCTTTCCCAGTCCTTTTTACTGCTGGTCCAATTTCCTCCCTTTATCTTTTCTTATTTTATTTTCTGGGCTTCTCTCTCCTACTGTTTATCTTCTGTACCACTGCCACCCCATGCTAATTTTTCTCTTTTTTCTTTTTTAGGTTTTCAAGACCCTTTCACCTCATTTTTTACTGTTGATTCTACTCTTTCAGTATGGTTTTCACTCTTGCTTTGCTCGGTGATGCTCCCCACTAGCTGGCTGTTCTGGAGATGCTTTGCAACCAGTATATTTTCATGATATTTCCGTATTTTCAACAGCAGATGGACCTAGAATGCCAAATTCTGGGGTTTGTTTTCTTCAGTGTAGCTTATTGTTGTTTGATCAGGGTATATTTTGATCCTTGAAAATGAAAAATTCTCTCCTGAATGACATTTCCCCCACCTTTTTTAAAAAACTTTAAGGAATTTCTTGCCCTGT
Organism: Pandion haliaetus; assembly: GCA_013401275.1. Lineage (NCBI taxonomy): Eukaryota > Metazoa > Chordata > Aves > Accipitriformes > Pandionidae > Pandion > Pandion haliaetus. Next base: position 60,351 of record VYZV01038096.1, on the reverse strand, counting down.
ATCTCTTTCCAGAAGGAATTCCCTGAGGCTTTAGTGCATCCCTCAGCAACTGCAATAATGTAGAGAGAATATCTTTTAGTATAACATTTTTTTCCTGAAGGAGGCTTGCAGGTAGCGGTTTGTACACAGTTCTCAGATGCTCAGCTAACATCATATTTTACATATACCTACATGAAAGACTCGAAGCAGGGCACCAAGGACGCCTCTCCTGGGATCCCCTCTCTCTGAGTGTCAGCCTGAATTTCCTGTAAGGGAGTAGAATATCCCAACATCTGTGGTTGCAACTTTAAAAGCTTCCTTTTAGTCCATTAGGAAAGACGATTTGAGTGTTCAAAACAGACTTAGCATTATCGAAGATAATATTTCCCCCTGACGGGGGTAAGCTTTCCAAGCTTTGTTCAGGAAGAAGTGGATCATGACAACTCAAAATGTAAAAAGGCAGCAAGCAGCGCGGTGTTAGGGGTCGGAAGCGAATTAATTTGTGAACGCTTTAGTAGTGGGTTGGCTCAGAAAAGGGGAGACCCTTTCCTGCCCCCCACATCTGCCATCTGTGGAGCCTACAGAGATGGGGGGAGAAATTGATGTACCAACTCTGCCCAGTGTTGGTGCTTTTACTTTAATCACCATTTCCAAACTTTCTGTAATTTGCACATTGCTAGAAATATTTCCAATTTTTTTCTCAGATGATTTATAGTGCCAGAGGCGGGCTGGTGCGGAGGATGACCTGCAGGAGGGGGGTGAGCAGGAACTGGGCTGCTGCTGACTGACCATCAGTGAACTATGTGGGTTTGGGGGGTTTTGTTGTCTTTCTTTGGTTTAGGTTTTTATTTTTTGCTCAGCCAATTTGTAGCATAATAGAGAAGTATCTTGGTGTCAACACCGGGTGAGCACAAATAATTCAAATCCCACATGGGCTGTGGAAAAAGAGAAAGCCGTGATCCTAGAAAGCTCCTTAGAAATTTTGACTGCAATGTATTAAAAGGGCAATTTTGCCTTTGAGAGCCAGTTTTCCCCTTTGTTTTTTATAGCTCGCGCACCACGCTTCGCTGCCGGGGCATAGCTGGCGGCAGCAAAGAGGGTAGGGACCCGCTGGGCGGTCTCGCAGGGCAGCACCAGCCCCGTCCATCCCCTGGGAACCCGCAGGGCTCCTGAAAAACGTAACCCATGAAGGCAGTCCCCGCCCTAATGCAAACATTTAAAGTGACTGTGATAAATCCTATGCAAGCCCCGGCGCTCTGTAATACCTGCACAATTGGGTGGGCTGTGCACTTTAGCCATATTAGAAGTATATTTTATTCATAAATTCAAATTACCACCATTTACATACCAGATAACACGTAATTGCTGTCTAATACTTTTACACCCTAATACTGTTACAAAGGACAAAGAATTATTAGGATCTTTCTCCAATGATCTCTTTTGATGAAGAAAATATTAGCTGGGAGTTCTTGGCATTAATTCTGAATGGCTGATATTGATGGCTTACTGTAAGCTCAGCTTCAGCTGGCAAAGAAGATATTTCAAAGCCCAAAGCAATACAAAGACGTGAAAATGAAGTGACACATACATTTTGAAACCAGCTTGAGAACAGCTCAGAGAAATAAAACGTGGCTTTATAAGTTAAATCTCCCAAGGCCTGGAAACGCTTAACCCCAGCCCATTTGTATTCAAGCATCCCTGGATGCTGTCGGCACTTCACTTGCTATCAGATAGGCATGTGGGGGTTTGCTAGCAGAGGATTACATTAGTTTGGGATTGGTCTTTATTACTGTTTCAGTAGAAAGCCTGACTTTCTCTTTCTAACTAAACAGAAGTAGCAATTTAGTCTGAGTGCTCAGAGCATCCCTCCTCTCACGGGAGGCGATGCTGCTGTCCTGTGCGTCAGGCACGGTCACCGTGCCGTAGTCTCCTGCCCACTGGCAGAGGTTGAAATGGAGATAACACAAAAATAAATGGGACGAGTATAATTCGGGGCCCGGGTTCCCCGCCGCAGCACCAGCACCCCTGTCTGACCCGTGCTTCTCCCTCCTGCTGCTGCAGGCTGTCGTCTTCTGACGCTTGGTCCACTCCACACCGTCCCTCCCGGCCGCTCTAAAGGTGCATTACAGGCGGCAGCATGGCACCTAGCGACCCTGAAGCACAAAAATTTTGACCCAAATGCTCATTCTTGCCCAGCAAGGCTTTCAGAGCCTCCCCGTGTGCTGCAGACAGGCAGGCAGGTGCGGAGGTATAAGGAGGAGGGGGGGTGTATCCTTGCTGTACAGGTTACACCCCATGAAACGTGTTTCTATGTCTATATTCATGTGCGTATCTTTGCTTCTTGGCCTTAGCGATGTGTAGTGCTGAGCTGTGGCACAAATTTTAAAGCGAGCAATTAAGCTGATGCAAAAGTAGCTAATTCATCAAGAGCAAGTAGAGGGGTTTATGGGTTTCATTCACTCCAGCTGCACTTTCCACCCAAGTCCCTGCAGGGCTGGTGATTTACCAGGGGCTACTCTGGCTTTTCTGGTGTGATTCCTTGATATAGCATGGTGAAGAATGACCAAAAACTCCACGGCCTCCAGCATAGACCAATTAAAATACCGAGTTTTCGGTGGTCCAGCCTGGACGGTGTCCTCCCAGCCCAGGGGTGGGCTTGGGACCCCTCCAGCCTGCAGCTCTGGTCCAGGGTCTGCTGCACCATTGCTTCGGCTTTTTCACTTTATTGGAAGAAGAAACGCTGTTTCATAGAATTGTATTTCTTTCTGAGAAGACATTTAAAATCAAATTTCTGATTAATCGCAGCCTGGTATGTCAAGGTTTGAATAGATTCCTAAAATATTTTATGCTTCAGGAATTATAGTGATCTCTTTGAGTGTAACCTCGGGGAAGGCAATTTGGAAGAGGGGTTATGAAGCGATACCCATCTTTCAGAGGTGACTGCTGTCTATCAACCTCCTGGAGTTTAATTAAAATGAATGATTGAGCTGTATTGCCTGAATAGTCATGCTGACGCTGTACTCTTCTGGAATTGCTTTATCCCAGTCTCCTTGTTTCATGGACTGGGGACCAGTGGATGGGGCAAGCACTGAAGGGCACTCGCTGGTACCAGGGGGCCATGCCCAGTGCTGGCCAGCCAAGGCAGCCCCAGCACAGGAGGAGGAGGAGGAGGCAGCACGAGAGGCTTTGCAGGCTGAGCAGCCCACTTCAAAACACACACAATTCTGCATGCATAGCAACAGGCACCGTCTATCAGGTTAATGAACCACAGAGAGGATTTATAAAGGAGCCATTACTCTATCAGGTCAAAGCATTTTTTTTAAAATGCCTTTAATATTAGTTTTCATACCAAGCTATTATCGCCAGCTAATAACTTGAGCAAATAATTGATCTGTCTTTTGAGGAGCTTTTCTCCAGCCGTCTTGGAATGCTGTGTTAAACTGAAGCTAGAAACCTCAAACAGGGTCCACCACCACAGGAAAAACCATCTTATGAAAACAGGCAAAGGAAACGTGGCAGAGGGTGGGAGCGACGGGTACCCCGGAGCAGCACAGCCTCAGACAGAGCGGGGGTACGGATGGAGGCACTGCCCCGCGCTGCGGTGCTGCTTACGCCTTTTCCGATTGGGAGCAGTGTCTGGTTTGGGGAGTTTCACGTCTGCTTAAATACAGATGTGCAGAGATAGAGCAGACTGCATATTGTATGGTATCCCTGTTGTTTGTTCCGTGTGGACGTCGGCTCCGGAGAGCACCTCTCTTGAAGGAGAGGAGCTGGGGTGCTAGCTCCTTCCCAGCAGGTTTTGGGTTGGAAACACGCTGCTCCTCTCCCTTCTTGTTCCTTCTGCTGGTTCCTGCCTGCAGGCTGCAGAGCACGATGGCTGGGCTTCTCTGCGAACGCCTCAGTTTGTCACAGTCCGTGCTGCCGTTGAATTTCCTGGGAACGGGAGCTGCTCCCACCCAGACTTACAGGAATGGGCTAGTTAGTCCCGGGCAGTCCCAAGCGCATCGCGACTATGTCTGGTACCTGTTGGCATAACCTCATCTTAAAACTGCAAACCTGTCCCTAAAGGATCCGGCCCTAAAGCTACCTGTGTCTCTTTGAATTCAGCAGGTTTTATTTTAGATCAGGCCTGTTAAGTAAATCTCTCTTTCAAATATACATCAAGGGAATAAACTAAGTGCCATTATAGTGGCATATTTAAAAGGCTGCTGTGCTAAAACCAACAGGCTACTGTGAACCACAGTCAAGCAGAAATAAATGGAAGCACATAAACAGAGCTTGCAATAAATGTTAATGCATTTTAATCTGCTCTACTACCTACCTGCCAATTAAATTTCACAATATGCTTGTAATAATGAAATAAACCACGGCAATAAAAGTATACAGCAGAGTTAACCCTCGAATGTCTGACAGACGGAGGTGTGGGAAGAACGTGCCTTCCACCACTGACCTGGAAACAGTTTAACCGAGTTGAGCCCATGGCTGTGCAAGGAGACAGCTGTGCTGAACTAAACATTCTGAGCAAATTATATATTTTTAATTACAAAATTATTACTACTGGATTCTAAAAGCCTATAATGGATGAAAAAAATCCACCAACTTCGAGAACTCTGGGGAGCTGCGAAATGACTGGTGCTAATTATATAGTTACAACATGAGCTGAGCGAGTAGACTGAGAAAGCAAAATTTTAAGTAACTAAAAATGACAGTGGGATTTAATTAAAACAGCAGGAACTGTGTGAAACCTGTGAACTTTATGTAGCTGCTTGTTCTCGCAACACCACATGTGACAGAGAGAGGGGCTGGGAAGGCAGCAATAGCAAGAGGTGAGGTTTTTGTCTGTCTTCTGTCCCCCCTTCTCTTAGCCATGAGCAGCAAAGGCTGAGAAGCGATTTCAGACGTTGCTTGGTGGGCAGAACAGCAGGGTCTGCTCTGCCTTACGGGGCCCGGAGAGGCTCAGTCTGGCGAGGCTGCTGGTGGGAGCCCCGGAGCAGGCACTGTACAGAGCTGCTGGTACCCAGGTCCTCGGCAGTGGGCCGGGAGCAGATGATGCTGCTGGAGATGCCGTGGGTTCAGCCTTTAACTTGGTTGCCCTGCAGGAAGGGGAAAACAGACAGTGTCCCCTCATTCAGGTGGGGACAACAGCAGTTCAAATGGTTTCTAGCAAAAATCGTGACATTTCTGGGTGACTTAGTAGTGCAAATTGGGCCAAGTTTTAATGCTCTAACAGAAGGTTTCTGTAGCTCTGGGGATAACACCATAAAATGCCCCTGGGGTAAATGCAATCCCAGCAGCCGGACTTCCTCGTAGTTATCGTCCCCTTGACACACAAGCAACGTCCCCTGCAATGAGCCTGGGCCACGCTGTCTTTCTCCCGCGGCTCAGGGGATGCCATGTGTACTGGTCCTCACAGCAAAGGAGCCCAAAACGTGGGTGGCCCCTCGCAGCCCTCCCCTCGGCCAGGCCAGCACCGCCGGCTCAGCAGTTTTAAAGGTGACTTGATGAAATATGTATGCAGGTTACTTCAGGACAAGTTCTCCAAGCTATCAATTTATGCCAGGTCGACTTAGCGCAGCCCTTTGATTCAAGAAAACGGAAATACAATGCAGGTTTCCTTCAGCGATCATCCCCTGAACGATGACATGGGGTTTGGGTTTCTGTGGCCAGAGGGGCCCGTGCTCACGCGGTGGTAGGTGTGGGTGTACGGGGTGCTGGACCCGCCGTGCCTGGTCCTGGTGATGGCTCGGCAGCCTGTGCCTTTCTGCTGCCTCCTGCCATCCTTTTCCCCCCCCGTCTTCTGCACATGAAAGGTGAGGGATGGATGGCACGGGAGATGGAAAGGCTCTGTGGAGCGGTTGGTCTGCGTGCGGCTCCGTGTCCTTCAAGCCAACCTCAGGAAACCCATCTCCTCTTTGGTGAGGAGCACCACACAGAGAGATAGCGAGAGGCAGTAACCACCCAAACGCCACGTTGCAGAGACAAGCGGCTTCTTGCAGAGGCCAGGCCAAACGTATTGCCCAGGTGTCTTCTAGATGACAGCCAGACCTTTTGGGTTTGCCTTTCTCTGAAGCCTCGGTGGCGGGTGAGAGTGAGGACCGTAGCATCAGGTGCTGGGACCAGAGGGTGAGGGGAGACGGAGGAGTTCGGAGTTGTGTTTGAGCTGGTAAGAAGAAGGAAGGGAAAGAGAAAGAACTGCCAGTCTGAGGCCTGAGGAAGAGTATTTCCTGGCTGAGGCGGCGAGGACCGTGGCAGGGAGAGGGGACCGTGGCGGGGTGAAGCAGCACCTCCCTGGGTGCAGGGCAGAGCATCCCGCCGTCTGACCTGCCCTGCCAGCTTTAACACAGGAGCCTTGGGGTGAAAAGATTGCATTAGCCCTGCAGAAGTGAACAGGCATTATCTCACGGTGGCCTCTAGCTCTCTGAAGAGATTTCCACCTCTCCCATGCCCTGTTCCCCGTGTCCCTACACCTCTCCAGGCGCAGGCACGTGCCGGTGCTCAGGCAAAGGATGCTGTTGGCTTTTCCCCAGTGCATCTTGCCTGAGTTGCAGCTCTCCCAGCCCTAAAATATCTCCACGCCTGAACATTTTGCTGACGGGGAATTGTGTTGGTACAGCACTGCCTCGCTCCCGAGAAGCGGCATCAGCCCCGAACGCAGCGCTTCCCAGCCAGGCGCAATCAGTGCATTCACAGCCTTTCTTTGGGTTACTTTAATCTCCTTTTGCTATTCCAAATTTTGCACAGGCTCCTCATTACCCTGGCGGTTAATAGCAGCTTCAAATGCAAATCCAACAACACAAGGGTGAAATTGTGGTACACAAAGGAGCCAGGCTCCTGCGCCTGCCTCAAGTGCCTCGTCCCAGGGCTGCAGAGGCAGGAACAGCCCCGGCAAAGCACACGTACAGCCATGCAGGTGCCAGCAAAAGGCAGACATGGAAAGTCTCTCCGTGGGGGAGCTGCGTTTCTGAGAGGTACTGAAGCCAAAACTCAGGCTTCCTTGCTTTGTTAGAAAACTAAACGACAGTAGAAAAGTTTACCTGTTTTTTTAACTTTTTTTTTTTTTTTTTTTTTTTTGTGTAGTTATTGCCCAAAATAGGCTTATAACTGAGGGGTTCCCGAGCACAGCAGCATTTGGGTTTGCAGGCCCCGCTACATGGAGCCCAGCAGACATGGGAACAAACCCAGCATCTGAGGGGGAAGCCAGGGGCCCGGGGGGCTTCACACTGCTGAATCCATGCAATTATTACCTGATTTTTTAAAAACTTCTTTTTTTAATTCATTACCTTGAGCATCTCCTTACCCCCCAATGTACAAGACATCCTCCTCACCCTCAGCTGCTCCGCTCCACAGAACCACACGGCTGCAGGACAGCCGCCGCTGCTCTCCAGCGTGGCAGCTCCCTGACCGTGCTCGATAGCTCCTTCAGGATTCAGGCTATGAAAATAATTTGTGGTCTCCCACAAGGCAGTTGTACGTTATTTGCATAACGCGATTCGCTCAGGAGCCCACAGCATCCCAGGGGAGGAGTATGCAGTATTTTGGACCCAACAAAGAATGCGGTACCCAGCACCAGGCCGGGAGGGATGCGGGGTGCTCATCCTTTCTGATGGAGGTCACATAACCCTGGGGAGGAGAAGCCTACCAGAGCTGGAGCAGACTTTTGTACAGCCTCTTCGCCCAGCTACAGCTCTGCTGCCTGCAACCCGTGCCCAGCCCATCGCTCCCTCCTTGCTTTAGGCACCGCGATGGGCTCGCAGGCAGCACGGGCTTCGGGCTCTGTGCAGGCAGCGAGGAAGGCAATGTGCTCGTAGCTGCTTCAGAGCGATTATTTGGGGGAATGGGAACATTTGCTGAGATGTATTCAAAGGATGGACATGGGAAGAGGATGACAGCACCAGCATCAAGAAAAACTTCTTAGCTGCAGAGGTATAGTATTTGTTTGTGCTCCACTCTCTTAAGGAATTAGCAGAAGCCTATTAGACAACGTCCTAATCCCATATTGGTGTCTCCGGTTTGTACCCCGCTCTTGCCTCTCTCCACCGCCGTGGCAGCTGCCAGCCCAGGGAAGGACCTTGCTACTGCTTTACGTGTAGGACACTGTGATTTGTTGGGAGCATTCGATGAAAGGTATTAGGTGCACGCTAGCAAATACTGAAATACCTAATATCTTATAGATCCAGTGCCAGAGAGGCAGAAATGAGCCAGCACAACTACCACTTGAATTCAGATGGAGGATTCAAGTTTAAAACACTTCAGCAGGGGGAGCAAGCTTTGCAGTTTGTATGTGCCCAACATGCACGTCCTGCCTTTCATCACTTCAGTAAAATCAGGGTGCAGCTCCCAGCCATGCTGGTTAGAAATTACCTCTCGGTTCACAATCAGTGATTTCAAAAATCCCACTAAACCCTGCAAAATGGTTTCCTGGTGTTTTGGATTCCAGAGCCGGCTCCTGCTCGAGCCAAGGAGAACCCATCCTAAAGTGCAGCTTCACACTTTGAGCCATAATAGAAGTCAGCGTAAATATTTACAATATTCACTTCTTTGCAAAAAAAAAAAAAACCAACCCCACAATAATTTAGCTGTTGGGAAATGTGCAATAATTTGCTGTATAATTATGGGTTGGAGCAGGCAGCCAACACTTGCGTAGCTTAAGTAAAATGTGAAACGCCAGTACTGGCACGGTGAAGAGCAGTCCTGGCTAGAGGTCAGGCACGGTGCTGCAGGGAGGACGGGTGCTCACCTGGCCCCAGCCACCCACCTGGCTCCCACTGCACCGCTGCCTCTGGCTGCACAAAATCAGCTGTTGGTTGGTTGATAAAACACGGTTGCAATAAACTGGGAGTGTAGAAAAGCTCCACAAGCCCGTCTGTGGAGCAGGAGGCTGCAAGGGTGCAAATGTCCGTCTGTCCTGGGCACCGCAGTGCTGAATAGTTTGGGTTCCCGCCTCATTTCTGTTATAAAACCAGTTTGGGTTCCTATGAAAAATCCATAAACGAGGGAATTTAGTTGCAATGGGTGGATTATGTCTGTTCCTATTGCAGCTAGGTTGGAGCTGCAGCAGCCCGTGCGTCACATGCTGCGGGTACCTGGGCCCGGGGTCGGGGCAGCAGCCAGGTGCCCTTCACCCTTCTCCTTTCACATACACAGCCCAGACTGAGCAATAAGCCCACCTCAGGGACAGAAAATAATTTAAGGTATAATGAAATCAATGAGTTCAGGCTGCAATTCTATTGGCAGGAGTTCCCCGCTGCTGAAATGTCATTTGGCTCTTCAGATAACAGGACAGAAATTTCAGCTCTTCCAGCCTTGAGTCGAGCAGTGGGAGCGGAGAGAAGCATTAGCCTCCTGGCGACCAGCTAATTGCTCCATCCGACTTTCAATTAATAAGTGTTGTCCGTAGGAGAGAGCAGATGCATCGGACCCGAGGGGAGCGGGGGGCTCGGCGGCTGTGGTGAAGCGTCAGGCACCCAGGGTCCCGACTGGGCTCCCGGCGGAAGGGGTGAGGATCCTCCGGGCAGTTTCATTCATTTCCAGACTCCAGGGCAGGTCTGGGATCACCACAGGCTGCATCACTGGGCAAAGCTCCAGGGACAGATCCTGGTGTGAGCTGGAGGGACGTACCCGCCCGGCAGCACTGCAGGGAGGAGAGCCTGGCCCGGCCACCATCATCAAGAATGCCACGATTTCCCATCAGCTTTACTTAAAAAGGATGAAAACAAGCTCTTTTCTAGAGTTCACAGCATGGTTACCTTCCTTGGGTTTTTTTTTCTCATGATGCTGGAAGCCTACCCTGCCTTCCGTCACCAGACAAGCTTGCAAGCTGGGAAATACTGCCAAAAGCGTGAGCTCCAAATGTGGTTTGCACTGCTTTAGCTAGAACCAGCCGGCGCTATCCCTGTTCCCGGAGCTGTTCAAGTGGTATTTCCCACCAGGAAGGGCGTGCATTAGCATTAGGATGGAGACATTTTATTTTTTTATTTAGTAAATCAGATGAATGCTAATTAATATAGCCACGATTGCATTATTTGGAAAGCGGCAAGTCACGTAGGAAAAAGATAAAAGTCCAAAAGGATAAAAAGTCATGACATATTAATGATTGAAAATGTATGCTGGAGCTGGCAGAACAGAAAGTATTATGAATAATTCAAATGAGACAGGATTTCCCTTGCAAGGTCGAGGCATGTAAAAGGGAAAGCTTTTGGAAAGAGCCGCATCATATTCTCCCGGCGTTGCAGAGAGATCTCCGTCCATCCGGAGCGTTAAGACGAGTTAAAGCGTCATCTAGTCGTTCAAAGAGGAGATTATACTGGAAGCAATTGGCACCGCAGCTCCTTCGGTGGGACATGACAGCTGCTGGCAAGAGTTAAGCCGGAATCTTTGATGCCAAATGAATTAGAAGTCTATTTTTCAACTCAACTGGCAAGTCCCAGAGGAATGGCCACCGGCGGGCAGGGGAAGGAGGGAGCGGAGCCGTAGGCAGCCGGCGCGGGGCTCTGCCTGGCCCGACAAGTGCCTGGGATCTCTCACAAAATGGCTTGAAAGAGGAGCCCGAGGTGGAAGATGAATGTGAGTACGCTGCAAATGGGATGCTTTCACGCTGGCCGGTCTCTTTTTTTTTTTTTTCTTTAGTCACCTCTGTAGAAACACAGTTTGGGAGACAGACCCTTTAAATAACGCCCAGCCTAAATGCCTGAGAGTGCGACTGCCCATCTGCCTCGCCACCTTACACATAATGTCACAAACCATAATGCTGTAGGAAAATCGGGACTTGAGCCGTTTCGGTATAATGTGGGTACATGTAAAAAAAATCCCGTACCTTGTCTGAACGAGCTCAGACACAGCGTAATTTCTATAGGCACTGGGGAGAAAGCTAAAGGACAGTAAAGAACTTCAGTGTTTCTGATTTCAGAGCCCCAGCTCTGCCTCAGCCCATCTCTTAATGCTTTTCAGTAGCTTGCAAAGATGTTAGGGGATATGCAGCAAAATGCATTAGCTAGTGCTCTGCATACTCAAAAGTATTGCAACTCCCAGTCTGCCATTCAGCAGCCTGAAATGTTCGTGGGTGTGTCTTACATTAATCTGCAATAGCAAGAGCTTCAGCGGCTACTGGATCCTTGAGAGAGACCCTGATTCATCCTAAGTCAATATTTTTAACCTTACTTGATGAATTTTACATGGACTGTTTTTTTCTTAAAGTGTATATCAAGGGCACTTGACAGGTTTCTTGGTGTGACCTTAAGCTAGCTTGTGTGTCTGGCAGCCAAGGCTGTTTAAAGGAAGTTATTCCAGCACAATTTTTTAGCTGTGGTTGTTTGCGGGTGTAAATGAGACCCTGCAAGCATCTAATTGCCTCACAGGAGCCCTTTGGGACTCGAATATGTCCTTGCAACATGTTCTGCTTGGACAGGCAAAAATCTACCTGCAATTCCCGAGTGCCAGGGGCTGCAGATAATACAGTGATTTGGGGTGTTTGGCTCTGTTTGTGACTCAGCATCTTGAAACAAGCAGCTGCCCCAGTGGTAGGCGTGCGGAGGGGAGCCGGGAGGCAGGCGGGAGCCCACGGTCGGGGTCCGTGGGGGTCCTTGTGTCTCTTATGGGGGGCTTTGCCTTCAGACGCTGCTCTGCACCAGGGGAAACTCCCATTTCGCCGCCATGGGAGGGAAGGAGCCGTTCGGTGCGTACGCTGTATCTCACAGCTGCTCTCCATCTGTACGGGGATGGCAGCAGAGAAAGAAGCCCTGCTCGGGAGAGGGGGTGTCCAGCCCAGGCTTGGGGGGTGCTCGGCAGGCAGCCCCCCACCTGCTTTCCTTCGGGTTTCTTTTAAACAGGTTTTGACAAGGTGTGCATTTGGCTCCTTTCAGCAGGGTATTAATGCTCGGGGCTCTTAAAAATAAAAGTAAATTGGGGTTTTAGTGTCTCAGAGGGGCCACAGCTTCAGCACGGCTGAGGTCCCGTGGGAAAACCCTGCATATCGGTACTTCTGGCCACTCTGCCAAGAGCCATAGGAGTGATATTTAATTCGTTTTAATGACTCGGACAAGACGTGTTCACATAACCATGCTCTCGGTAACGGATGGATCATTTTGAGGGAAATTCGTGATTGGAAAACATGGCTCCAATCTCGCTCACGGTGAAAATTATTCCACCTGTGCCGTGCACCGCTGGCCTCTGCCCAGCGTGGGGAAGCCAGCGGGAGCCCCCGGCATGGCCAGCCCTCCACGAGAGGGGAGAATTAGAATAACTCGTGCGGGGAGCAGAGGAAACAGCCCGTTGAGACTGAGCCCTGGCAGGACTGTGCACGGAGGAGAAGCGATGCTGTACTTACCAACCACCTGGAAAAATCATGTGTACCCTCAGGAAGCAGCCTGCATGTCACTCCTCTCCACGTGTGATCCCAGAAAAGGTGCGTGCGCACAACCTGCAGACACACGGGGGCTCCTGGGCTGTATTTGGGCAAAAGCCCGAGGGGTGGAGCCTGCAAAACCGAGCTCTGGCCCTGTGTCTCTGCAAACCTGCTGCATATTCTGGGGAAAGGGCGTTTCTCGGGCTCCTGACAGCATGACTTGTCCCTGCTCCTGCTTTGTCCCCTTTTCCAGAGATAAGGATGCAGAGGAACTGACGTCTGTCAAACATTTTCTAGAGCAGGAGAGCTGCAGAAAGGACCGGCTGTTGCTCCTCAGCTGTGGTTAGCATCCCTGGGGGTGTGCTGGAGGGCCCCCGGCGCAGAACATCGATGCAAGTGCCGAGCATATCATGCCTAGGGTGGAGAGGGAGAAGACACCATGCTCCCTCCGCCCAAGCCAAGAGCCAGCCCCAGGGGAGCGGGTCCCCCCGGCTCAGTGTGGCTCCAGCTCCGAGGGAGCCGTGTCTGGGGCGGGAGGAGAGCGATGCTCCTCCATCCACCCCAGGTCTGTCTAGAGGCATTAATAACCATGGCAAAAAATGAAAAGGAGCTGGCTGTAAAAGTCATTCCCAACTGGATCTGTAAGCAGCTATCGCTGTCCGCCTCTGCCTCTGACCTCCTTAAACAGGATCCCGGGGAGCACTGAGCACACAACCACGCTAATGAGCTTGTACTCTTGAAATGGGAAAAGCCCGTTGTCGTGTGCTGTCTGTCTGTCTGTCCATACTGCTTCAGCCTTGAAGGGGTTTTTCCTCCCAACCCCACAAGAGTTATTTTAATTTTCTCCAGCCCCCAGCATCCAAGAGCTGCACACTTACTAATTCCCGTTCAATTAATAGCTCCCCTAATCTCATTCTGAGACTAATCTCTTTCCAATTGTGTTGCAACGGAAGAATTACATGCTTTTTGTTTCAACGAACGTGATAAGGGGAGGAAGCTGCCTGCGCAAGGAGCTGCAGGGAGACCTGCCCAGGCACGCACGCCTGCCCGCCCTCCTGCATTGGTCTGGTTTATCTCGCAAAGCCTCCAGGAGTGGGAAATATGGGAAAAGCAGCTTCTGGAAAGAAGTGCTTTCTTCAGCCATCCTCACAGGGCATCCGTGTCGTCAGAGCTGGGCAGCCTGGAGCGATGATGCTCTTCACCGTAGCAAACCCTGGGCTGTCAGAATTGCACTTTCTTGGGTGCCAGCAATATTCCCATTTACCTCTGCCCACAGAGCTGCAAAATACCCAAAGCAGAAGAGGGAAAAATCTCCTCCTATGGCATGTAACAATCTTGAGCTCCCTTAAAAAGCATCTGGGACAAAGCAGGCTATTTTTAAGCATTGTGCCCCTTTAGAGACAGACACAATTTTTTCTGGCAGTCCAACGGAAAGCACTGGTTTGTGCCTACGGAAACAATTCCCTGTTTGACATAGCCAGCCTCTTTTATCTTAAGTGTGTTCATTACTTACAGGTTTTCACTGTTAAATGCTATCAAGTGTGCTAAAACTTTAAATGAGTTATTCAAGGATAATAAGAGCCCCTGGGGCACAGGGCAGGGTGAGACCAGCTGGGTGGCAGCTGCGGAGGGTGCGATGGGTCCCTCTCCCCGGCTGGGCTGGAGGGAGGGAGCGGACGATGCTACGGCTCCAGTCCCATCGCGTCCTGTGCCTGTTTGGGGCAGGCTTCTTGCTTTTTCCCAGAAGGAAAATAATTGAAAACTACAGAATTCTGTGTTTAAAAGAAGCAAACAAGATTTTCCTTCGACACCCCAGAAATCGCATTCACACAAATCAAGGTACTCTGCAACACTCTGTTTGAAAGAAAAACTAACTGTAGATTAAATGTCAACTTGGAAAAGTGACACAAGGGTTAGCTTCCAATTTAAAAATCTGGTCGGCATAGAAGCAACGCTTGGGCTGTGTTTTGTGGAGGGTTCAACGCCATGGATGGGAAAGGGATCCGGTTTGGGGGGCAAAGTGAAAGCTAAGCTCCAGTCACACCACCGGCTCTTGGGACAGAGGCAACACCCCGGGGCCATTTCCAGACCCGCCGGCCCCAGGTAAAAGCCGCTTTGGGCTTTGAGGAATGTGTCCCTGGCCCTGGTTTATATGGGGGTGTCTGTGGTGAGCCCCAGCACGAGCAGAGGCACTGGGGACCAGTCCCACCATGCCGGGGTGGCTGGAGGTGTCCATCCTCCATCGCAGGGATGGTGTTGATTCAGTGCCACTATCAAGGCATTATTTTTTTTCCTCTGCGAGTTATTTTAGGACATCTCCTTTCTCCCAGCCCAAGCAGCCATGCACTAAGCATGCTCAATTCTCCCTCCCTCCCATAATTAATAACAAAACCTCCGGTGAGGCTTAGCCGCTGGTGTTAATTGGAGCACAGCGCGAGGGATGGCAGCCGGCGCCAGCCCCGCTAAGAGGATTATTCACTTTCTGTTTCACCGACTTCCAGTTCCAGTGGGAAAACCAGTGGCATGAGGCCGTTGCCGGAGCCCGGGCTGCAGTACAGGCCACAGGGACATAAACATCAATGGCAGTGATGTGTGACGCTGCCCTACCTTTTATGTAGTCTGGGTCAGTCTTGGGAGTTAACTTCAGGTTTTTTTCTTCCCTATAATGTAGGATCAGGCTTTACCCTCCTGAAAGGTACTTCTGTGCCTTAACTCTGCTACCCGGCTTTCTTGCAGAGGAATGCAAACGTTGGTCCCACACTTTCTTGCAGCACTGTCAGAAATACCCAGCCCACCCACTTCGCAGTTTAGGAATAACTGGAGATGGAGTTTCTGCCTTGCAAGGGTCCTGTAAAATAAACAGATAAAGCTCTCAAGAGCTGGAGTAAATCTACCACTTCTTCTGAACTCTTGTGCTTGGTATGTTGCTTATTAAGGCATTTAAATAGATACAGTTGGTTTATTCAAGATATTATCCTGCAATGACTGTAGGGAACTGAATCTGCCCTCGGTTTGGGAGCCAGCCTCAGACAGTAGACTGAGTAGACACAGCATAACCCCAATGCCAATTGCTGAGCCAAAATACCAGCACCTGTGTCTCGGTTTTCAGTCTACACCTTGAGGCCTTGCTGGGAATAGGACTAGGGGGAGAAGCCTTCAACACTAACATCTCTCTCCATCATACTGAGAGCTTTTTTAATTCGCTGCATCACAGGGCTCGGGTCGGGGAATCCTGAGAGCTTATGTCAGTGATAATCCTCTTTGTGGCTGCAGGCAGGAGACCTTCTCTTGCCCTGTGGACTCAGATAAATTTAAAGGACTGTATTACCTGTCACCATTACCTCATGCAGAAGGCAGCATGCCGTTCAGTGTACATAGCACGTGTTGGCCATGGCGGTGTCCCCTGCATATCTTCTTGCAGCCTCTGGCTCCCTGTCCCCAGGACTGGAGAAGATCTGCTTTCCCACCCCAGAGCTCGTACTAACAGCCCATGACCTGCCACAGCTAGGGTCTAAAGATCTCGAAATTATCCCTGTGCACCAATAATCCAGCCTTTTATTATGTACCGTGTTGTTCCCTCTGTGATAATGTAGATCAGTCTTGTTCCGTCCTGCTGCGTCGTGCCAGTGTGTCACTGGTGAATAAGCAGCCAGGAGCTGGCAATGACATTGCTTTATGCCTGAAGCTTTGCCTAAGTGGGTTACAGCCTGAGACTAGTTAGCAATACCACCGTTTAAACAGCGCATGTATCAGAAATAGATCTTTTCTCTAGAGTAATAGGTCATAGCAATTTGCTTTCTATTTTCTGCTGTCCTACCCCAGCATTTGTGAGCAGAGTTCAGCAGCATCCCTCTGACCTGCTGCTCCATAATGAGAGCTTTCAGAAGCAGAGCTTTTCGATTCTTGGTTTTCCATGGGAGAAAAAAAAAAAAGCAGCATGTTTCTCTGTCCCTGCAAACGGTGGAGGCCTTTCTGCCATGGAAATGGCTTTGGCCTGATGCCACGTGCAAGGGGAGAGGTCGAGAAGATGCCTCGTCCGGGCAGGGCAGCTGCGTCCCAGGCCGAGGACCCTCCAAACCCCCCCAGCCTTCAGCCCTGCCTGTGAGAGCTTACCATTCCTCAGCCTTATTTAAACCCCCTTTGGCAAGAGTTTCTGTACCCGTCCTCCGCGATGGGAAATGGCTTTACAGGACCAGAGGGAGCAGGGAGTGTTGGTACCCACGTCCTCTCCACTGTCACCAGTGCCGGTGACTTCCCTGCACGCTTTCCTGTGCCCCGTAGCCGCTTGTAGGCAATGCTTTCACCCTGTATAACGGGCAGAGGTTTGTTTCAGTCATTAAATTCAGCCTCAAAGCCATCCCACACTTCGCCTGGCTTTTACCCAAGAGCCCACGCAGTAACCCCTTGGTGGGACAGAGCCACCTTCCCTCCCACCAGCACCAGTAAAGATTACCCCTGAGCCTTCCCAGGGGAGGGGACAGGCTCCCGGACAGCAGGAGCCGCTTAAGCTGGCAAGCACAGATGGGATCCTGGGAAGGAGCAAAACAAGCAAGGCTCTTGCCTGTGAGGGGAGGGATGCTCACCCTGGCTGTAGGACAAGGCTGCTCTCATTAACAGTATGCTGCAGTAATTGTTTACTTGCTTCGTCACTTCAATTTCCAGCACACAGATATTAAATAAGACTCCTTAGAGGAGAAGAAAAATAAATTCTCTCAGAGAATTATGTTCCAGGAGATTCTATAGAGAAAACCATAAATTCATCAGATGCATTTTTTTAAAAACAATTAAAAATAATTTAATTTGACACCAATAGCATTAAAGGAGATTAAGAAAAGCTGAAAAAATGGGCTCACCATTTAATAAGAATTATATTTGGTACCTATCCTTTTCACCTTTTCTGGCTGTGTTTGCAGAATATTCCTCCCACCACCTGCACCCCATGCAAGCTCCTACTTCCATCTTTTCTTAGGGAATAAAGCTCCTGGGGCAAACCCATTGCCCATCCACGCTGGGGATTTGCTACCAGACACGCCGCAGCTGCATTACACCAACAGCCATCCCCACCAGTCATCCCAGCTCCAGGGAAGCCTGTCTGGTTGGCATCACGCCATAAATTAGAGATGATATAAATCAAATTGCAGAACAAGACCCATGGCTCTCGCAGCAGCTCCCATCTCTGGTGGTGGGTCGCGCAGGCACGGCACCCACCCCGGCCTGTCCCTCCACGTTTTCTTGGGTGCTATAAGCCCTCGGGCTCTGCCCATCGTCTCGGGGCTGACATGCCATCCCCATCGGCAGGAACCGATGGCCAAGGGAAGAAGAAAGGTCACAATCTCTGCAGCACGTGCAGCAAAGTCATTACGTGGTCTATGTCCACCCGCTCCCTTGTTGCGATTTTGGAGCTGGAAAAGCCATGAAACAGGGCCATTTGCCCTGCACTCGAAGGCAACCAGCTGAAAAGAGCAGTGAGTGATGGAACCGAGGCAAGACAAAGCATGTACAGTTGCTTTCAGGCTAATATGTAGATTTATGCAGAAAACAAATATAAAGAGCTGCATCTGTTGCAAGCGAAGTATCATTCATCATCAGGGAAGAGGGCTTGTTTCCTCACAGCTACATTTGCTGTAGTTACATATTTTATTTTCCCTGGTTTTGCGTGTCCTGTGGGGGTTTGGGGGGTTTTGTGAAGTTACGTTTCTTACTTGGAATACAGATGAGTACCAAAATACTTCCCAGTGATGGGTGACCAGACTCCTAATGTGGTACATTAGAAATCTATTGCCATTGGCTCTTTGGAGTGTTTTGCAAAACCAAGTGGGTAAAAAGCCAGCAATCAGCCTTTGAATGAGTGCAGAGCTGTGAGGTGTGATAACAGATAAGGCTTTCCCGGCCTTTCCGTATCTGCAATCTGTTTAGTCTTCTGCAACCCAAGGGCTGACGGAGGGAAAGCTTCCTAACTGAAATTTGCCCTCTAACAGGCGGCTGTTACGCATGCACGTATATTTTGCAAAGCAATTCTCCTTTGGTGCTTGAAAGGAAGCTGTGACCGTGCAGCTGCGGGTTCTGCCCCCGCGTTGCTGCCTCTTGGGGCTCCCGCATTGCCCCTGCTGCTATGGGGCTGCCCCACGGGCGCAGCACCCCGAGCCAGGTTTCAGGGATAACGGCAGGGAGATGCCCGGGGAGGCTTCTGGCTCTGCCCCAGGCCACAAAAAATGGGTCGGTGGTCTCAGTGATACCCTTGCAGAGGCATCTCTCGTCGGCCGAAGCAGAAAGGAGAGGAAAGGTTGGGGGGGTTTGGGGGGAGGGGGGAGGATGGTATCCCCATGCCACCCAGCACTGTGCTGCCTTTAGTGAAATAAATGGTAGGAAAAGCTGTGGAGGAGAAGGCAGTGCAGGGAGTTCGGTCTCGTCCCTGAAATTTAGACGAAAATAAGCCCAACAAACTAAGAACGGTTCATCCTTAGTCTGTTTATTGAGCTGTTATGTTAATATTGCATTGCTGTGAATGGCTGGATTAAGCATATCATAAATCATTAGAGGAAAGCAAAGCAGCAGTATGTACTCCTGTAAACCTGAACTGCATCTAAATGTATACGGGCTCGAAAAGATGCAGGGACAAAGAAATAACAAAAGATAATTACCCTTGACGGGACACTGGCAATCAGCAACAGTTGTAGGCTCAAAATTAACTGGTAATTGAGCAGATTGAGGGAACCCGATCCCACCCTTTGAAGGGCACCTGCAGCAATATCTCTTTTAGCAGTAATTGCACCTTCCCCTCTCCCAGTGCATCGGTTCCCTCCTCGTCCCAGGCTCTGGCTGCTTTAGGCTGGGCCTGTTTATGTGTAACCTGAATCCACCCCTGAGCTGAACTGAACTGAAAGCCTGGTGAAATGATGGTAAAATTCTCGGTAAACATTACGCTTAGGAAGAGATTGCATGACTGTGTAAGGAATAGCCTAACTTCATTTTTCCCAAGCATTTTCTGTGACTATTGTTTCGTAGGTTTGGGCAAGAAACGATTCACTATCAGATATTTACAGTCCCAGAAAAAAATTCTCAGCCCTAAATCAGGCAGTGGGCTGGATCGCCCGGAGCGCAGCAGAAAGTTGGGAGAAATTCCCAAACATTGGTTCTTGCTCTAAATGTTACCAGCTTCAGCTCAGCCAGCCGGGATGAAATCTGCTGCGATACTGATGGAGCCGAGCGCTGTCCTCCCTGGTTTTGTTAATAGTTACCTTCAAACCCCAGCTATGGTAACCAGAGGCTCCCAAGGCAGACATTGCTCTCCTCATTGAAGCTTAATTAAGGTGACGATTCCTCCCCGGCTCCCGCTGCCCTCATCCTGCAGCCTGGACCCGCTGCCCTCGCCCCACACCTCTGCAGGGCAGCAGCCGTTATGCCCAAAGGATTGCGAGCAGGGGTTTCTGTGCAAACACTGCACAACCTTCTCTGCACCCGCTGAAATCCCCGAGTTAATGTGTTTAGACTAACCAACATAAATATTAAGATGCAGACTCGTGCATTTGAAATATTTCAGCTATTTCCCTACTTGCATTCCTTACCCACGTGCCTGCGAAACCACTTTATAAAAGGGCATTTTTTTTTTCCACAGCCTTGATGATTACGCCAAATTCCAGAGGCCTTTTGACAGATAAGGAGGATCCCTACTGACCTTGCTTTTTGTTTACCCTAAGTGTTTTACTGGCCCTCCTGTGCCTCCAGACAGGTACTGGCACAGGGAAAGCAGCCCTGGCAGGATAGATAACAGAAGGAAAGAGGAATTCACAACCTCCTGGAGTGTCAGGGAACCCCAGCAATGTGTCCTGGTTGGAAAAATATGGGATAGCAGACATATTTCTGGCTTGGTTGAGAGGAGGAGGAGGGATGATCATCAGGTTTCCTAAGGTACCGTGCACATCTGCATCAACCCAGCTCAACTTCCCAGTCCCTGTCCCCAAGAAGCCACTTGTCCCCCCCCGAGGACAGCGGGACAGTGGGGTGCGTGGCACCGTGCTGGAGGCAATGGGCTTGGCCAGGGTGGCATAGAGGAGATGGACATCCACAGGAGGAGTCGAAGGAGAAGGGATAAGCAGAACTCTTCATGTGGGGATAACCATCGTCCGAGCAGTCCTTGGGGAATGCCGGCACCGGACTGGTAATAACTTAATTGCAACCCGTTTACTCCTTGAAGGGTATTTTTTGGTAATTTCCTTTAGCGCACCTTTGTTAAAGCAATGAGGCAGTATTCACTTCCTACTGATGTCAGCATAATTTCAGTTTAAATATATTCAGGTGGTAATCCCCACCTTGCCGAAGCAGTGATAAACCCTCTGGTGTGTGTATCAGCACATTTCACAGTGTTTGGGAATAAAATGAGTTATCCTGACTGGCCGCTTTGGTCTCCTAAATGACAGATGTCAAGAGATTTCAGCCCTTTTCTGTTCTACCATATCAAAATGGTCAAGAAATAACTTTAATTTAAGGGGATTTTTTTCCTTCCTTGTTCTCTACTTCATAAGCCACTGAGAAGCAGAAAGGCATGGTGAGTGTTTCCGAAACCAGAGGTGTGCCCTTTCTTCTTCCTTCCCCACCGTTATCTTTTTGAGTATTCCCCAGATGTCAGAATGTGAACTTGTCATTGAGTTTGGTCGGAGATGCATATAAAAAGAGTTAAATAAGATATGTAAGAGAGGTTGTTCAAAAAGCTCACCCCTTTTCATCTGCTTGGTTCATTCATCCTCCACCTTGTAGCAAATTATTTAGAGGAAAACCAGTTTGGGCAGGACCTCCTTTTTTATTCTCCAGTTTGTACAAAGGATAGGCGACAAAGCGGTCTTTGCAGGTAGGTGTGTTAGGACACCAGCGACGACCATTTTTGCAGCCTTTATATTGCCGCGGCGGTATCGACACGGCCATTGTGCTGGGACCCCACTGGTGTTTGGGAAGACCTGTGGGAGGTCTGGGCTCCTCCGAGCCTTGGCGAGGGAGCTGGGGAAGCCCTGGCAGGGCCCGAGCCGCCCCAGCAGCTTTTCTTGCTGTAAAAATCGAATCCCAGTATGGGGAACTGTGGCCTGCCAGAGCCAAAAAAGATGAACACGACCTAAGATGGGATTAGTTTTGAGATGCTGCCGTTGTCCCTCTCCTCCACCTCCGTTACCTCGTCTGCCAGCAGAAGAGCTTTAATGAGAGCGTAATCACTCAGACTCTTGCTGCCTCGTGCTATTTCCCTCCCCCTTTATCCCCCCTCTAAATTAAGCAAAGGATTAATTTGCTAAATTTAAATAGTTAAACCTGCAAATCCAAATGGCAACGGACAAAAACAATTCCCGCAAAGGTTTTGCTTGCAGCCACCTAAGCTGCCCCGTGCCGTGCCATCCGGCAATGCCAAGAGAGGCTGCAGCTTCCCAGCGAGGGATGTTGCCGGCCCGACCCCGGGTCCGTGCCCCAGCGGGCTGCAGGTGAGCGCCCTACCCTGCTAATTTTTAAATGAAATGGCATCATTTTGTACATTTCAGGGGCTGATGTGTTTGGTTTGTTGCTGGAGTCTCAGTTGCAGGGATGCACGGGGCTGGCTGGGAAACGTGGAGCAATGCAGCATCCTTGTGCTTCTAACTCCAGGAGCCAAACTGTCAGGGTTGTGGCCCGGGATAGGGATAAACTGAGTATGCAGGGACTGCAAGATGTCATCTGTGATTTTTAGAAAGGAGACGACCCTTTATGTATGAATAAGCAGTAGTAAATCAGTAAAAAAAAAGTTAAAATACCAGGTGCAAAGCAAGTTTATACCAAACGTGGTGAGTCAGCAGCACGCAAGGGCATTTGGCTGCTCGAGCTTTTAAAAGTTTGTGAAGGTGTTGAGGACCACACTGCACAGGGCTGGAGCCGGAGCTGTGGCAGCGGTCTGGATCTGCATCCGCTCTTCCAAAATATTTATCCCTCTGAAAGGATCACAGAATTTCTGATCTGACCTGTGGACCATTTTCAAGCATTTTTATCACGAGGCTCTTCCCCTGCTACTCTCAAGCCAAAGCAATCTAGTTTTCTTCCTTTTCTGGTTTTATTTACTGGGTGGGGATGTACGCTGCCGGCCCCAGGGGTCACACAGCACTTAAACAGGGCTTGAACGCTCCCTGACACCAAAGCGCTGAGCAAAATCCCACCCCAGCACCCCAGGGTGGGGAGAGCGCTGCAGCCTCTTCTCCTTCACGTGGGACAAGATGGTGCAAGAAGCCCCGGTTAGGTTTGATCACGGCTGCTCCCAGGACAGCAGAAATCCCATGAGGTGGGAAAAATCTTACAGGTGAGACCTTGTGCTCAGTATAAGAGAAGTTAGGGCAGGTAAAAAAATAGACCAAAGCATCGGTGCCCGGCCGCACGGGTGAGCAGGAGACGGCAGAGGCGCGGGTACCGCCTGCGGCAGGCGGCACCGAGGACAGCTGAGGGAGGGAATAGCACCTCTCGCACGGGTGTATTTATAAACGCATTATAGTCATCACTTCTGTATGAGTGACACATTCCTTTTCCCAGCAGCATTCGAGCTTAAATTTGACCTTTTTTTCATTCCCCTGCCTACTCTGATGGCTGCGGAAATTATTTTAGAGGCACCAATCTGCCAGCTCGGTTGTATCTGGGGCTCTCAGCATCACCTGGGAAAATAGCTAAGTAACACCAACTGCGGCTGAACACGATGAGGACAATACTCCAACGTCCCCACGTTGCGGCTCCATCCTCCCGCAGCCGTCCCCAGCCCCTCCGGTAGCCGGTGGTGGGACCTTGGCGTGGCTTGTCCTGCTCTCTCCCACGTGCTGCAAGATGTGCGTCGGAGGCTGGCACGGCTCGGGCAGGCAGCAGGCCAAGGCTGCCTTGCACAGGAGTTTGTTAAATCTCTCCAGCAGAGCTTAGAAAGCATGAGCGGTTCCTCCTAGCGCTAGCTGGGGGCTAGGCTGGCTGCAGGGAATTAATCAAGCAAAGGGTACTAATAGGAAACAGCGACAGATGTCACGCGTGTGTTGCTCCTATATATAATTTGGCCTTAAAACATGAATTCATGAGTTCCTGTTTGCTTTCGTAATGTTCGAAGGTGTCTGTCACCATGGTATCTGTGTGCTGCAGGCAGGACAGAACCAGGCTCTCCTCCACACCAAAAAAAGCAGGTTTCTTTGTTTTTTTTGCCTTGGAAATGCCATAATGCCCATCCTGAGCTGTGGGGAGAAGCTGGGGGCTGTGCATAGGATGGTGCTGCTGAGGGACACCCTGGATGGAGGCAGCTCGTGGGCTCTCTTCCCTCCTCCTCCTCCCCCAGACGGTGCCAGAGCGGGACCATGGCACGTTGGGGACAGCTGCGGTCCCTGGGATGGCAAATATTTCCCAGGGCGGATATTTCAAAGATGCCTCAGAATTAAGGCAGTGACGTGAATGAAGGCAGGGACCCTTCTGGCTCCTGCAGGCTTAGGAAGAAGAAACCACAGCTATTGCACTTGGCTGACGCTTTAGGCAAAAGCTGGCAGATGCATTATTTGTAATGAAAGATTAGAATACCTCCACAGCGAGTTCAGCAAGGACGGACCCACGAAACGTGTGGCGGAAAACTTTTCTAGAAGAGGAACGGGTAAAAAAAAAGCTCCTGAATAAAAATGGCCAGTTTAGGGGCCAGGGAATATACTGGCCATCTGATTTTTGGAGGCCTACGCTCACTCATGTGTGTGCTGGGGTCCAACACAGACTCCAGGCAAACACTGACAGCCTTTGTCCTGCCCATGGGGTGACAAAAACCAGAAATACTTACAGAGGCCTTGTAGCGGGAAAAGGAAACGTGCATTGATCCCAGTGCAATCCTTTTCCTGTTTAGGGGTGGTGGGAAGCATAAATTCTTTGTGTTGGGAGGAAACTATGCTTTCCTGTACTATCTCGGGGCAGGTAGGTCAGCATCATTTCCCTGACAAGTCCCCACCTGCATAATGACAGTGGTCAGCTCTGCGTGGAAGTCAGTTAAAGACAAATCCCTCCAGAAACCCCAGCCAGACTTCTAAGGTAAAGGCAGAGTTACCTTGGACCAATTATGGGTCTAGTTTGGGGCTCTCAGTGGGCTCCTGGTTGCACAGGTACGAGCTGCAAACCCGTTTGCTATGAGGAACATAATCCAGTTTCAACTCAAAGTACCTGCAGAACGCGGTTTTGTCCTCTTCCCTTAAAACACAGCCCAAACTGAACTAGCCCACCTGGAGATCCTCTGGTTGGGGCTCCTCTAGGAGAGGAGAGACTAAATCAACGAGCCTGGCAGGAAAGACAGACTTTCAAAGCTGGGAAAAATGCAAACTTTTAAAAAAGTTACAATCCAAA
This sequence comes from Pandion haliaetus, assembly GCA_013401275.1. Classification (NCBI taxonomy): domain Eukaryota; kingdom Metazoa; phylum Chordata; class Aves; order Accipitriformes; family Pandionidae; genus Pandion; species Pandion haliaetus. The sequence goes on along the minus strand of VYZV01038096.1, from coordinate 35,690 downwards.
AGCATTTGGTTAAAAAGTGTCAGATCAAATGTCAGCGTCTGCTACAGGCTGTGCTTCAGTCCATCCCTAGCTGCTGCCTTGAGTAATTACCTGAGGACTGACTGACGCCAGGAACCCCCCAGTGTTCCGGGACAGATGGTCTACATGGTCTTCTATCACAACACCTGCGTCGGACAGCATGTCCTGTGCGGGGCTGCTTCGGGTTTGGGAGCTCAGGGTGGAGATGAGGGTGCGGAATGGTGGGTGAGATGAAGACCCAGCCGGCGGAGACGTTCTTGTACTTCTGCATTTGGATGATGCCTGCGAAGGCCAGGAGAAGGAGGCAGCTTAAGGGTGGCTGCGACTTTGCCGTCTCCCTACCTTCCCCCTTCCCTGACCCAAAAGCTTCTGCAATTGAGCATGAGAGAGAGAGAGAGCACACGAAATACATTTTAGAATGGGGTTAGAGTGGTGCCAAAATGGTAAAATGAAACAAATTTAATAGCTTACGATAATAAGCAAATTGGCTTTTAAAATGGCCTTGCATTCATCCAATGAAAGTAGTATCTTATTTTTACGATATATTTCTGTTTCAGAGTAAACTCAACATGCCTTGTTTGTATTAAAACCTCCTTTGCACTGAATAAAACAACTGTAAAGCGCGTTCTTTCATCTACAAGGGCTTGTGTTCACACTCTCCACCCTTTAAAATTCATATGAATTTCAAGTTTTTCATTGCATTGGAGAAGCAACCTATTTGATGTAGGCTTGTAAAAGAGATAAATTACATATGTGTTTTGAATAACAATATCTGGTTTCTTCTTGCGAAGGGTCGAGTGGAAATAGACTCTCCATATATAATTAGAAACGTAGAGGGCTTACTACAAGATTAAAAATGATTGTATTTGCATGAAAAAGAGAGTTAAAAAAAAAAAAAGAGACACTTAGAAAATCATCAGACACATGTATTCTTGTTAACCTCATGAGAGAACGCCATCATTTGAAGACAGGGCGGCAGGCAGGCATTTGCAAGGTCTGGCAGCATGGAAAAGCAGTGCCGGGGAGTCGACTGAGTCGACTGTGTGGGTTGAACGATAGTCACAGTGGCTGAAGGAACCTCATTCCACCCAGAACAGGCAAATTTGCAATGGGAGGTGGCTGCCACCCACATCGTGCCCCTCCGGGCACCGCGGACTGGTGCTGCACTGGGGAATTCAACGGACTACGCGGGAGGGGGAGCTCTCTCATCTTCCACAAGATGTTATCAACGCACTCATCGCATCGAAGAAAAGAAATCTTCCTAATCAACCAGGCACACCGTGAGATCCTATAAATAAAGCTTTCTGCAGCCTGCCACTGCCAGACTGGAACCAGTGAGGCAGCTCCTCCGCTTTGCTCAGCAGATATTCGCTTCTTAGGGTGGTGGCGATATTAAAATAGACTCAAATAAAGAATTACTCCCTGCAAAGTATGCCAGATGCCATCCTCCTCCTAACCTTACAGGTGTGCGACTGGTGAGAACCTTTGCCGATATAATCTATTTCCAGGATCGAGGCTCAACTCTTGCACCCTCCTGTCATTTGCTGGAATTATTTTGAAAACTGCCTTTTGCACAGTTACTAATTTTATGAGTCACAACCACAAGTGCTGGCAGCCTGGGGAGGGAAGCGAGGACCGAGCGGGGAGGAGGGCTGCAGCCTTGAACACGGCTGCTCTTGGTTAACAGGAGCGTAACTTAAGATAATCTGTGCAGGTAACCTGGCGAGCACCCGGTAGAGACACTTAACCAGAGAGGTTAGTATCGCCTTGGCCAAATAAGCCGTATTACTGTTCGCCATGGAGCACTGTCCGATTTTATCCCGCCCAAGCCGTGGCTAGGAGCCAGGGTCTCCCAGCCCATGGAGCACGCTTAGATGGGAGAAAAGCGGCCGTCTCCACGACCCCTAAATCATTTCAGCCCAAGCCCGTGCCCTGGCTCCCCACAAGTTACGCTGATCTCTTTCCTGCCTGCCTGATGGTGTCTGTTTTCCAGTACCCTGCATGAGTTCCTGGGACTGAAATCATGACCCTCCGCAGCACTCGGTCTCTGCTGCCAAAGAGACGAACGTTGGATAAGACTTGTAAATTGGCAGAGTAGGCATGTCCTCCCCCTGCTCCTCTGGTGCAGGTCTCTAATCTCCTCCGGATGAACAGCTGCATAGCAACGACTTCAAAAATCCTGGGAGTTAACCAGCTGCAGATGTTTCCCTCCTTCCCCTTTTCCCTTTACCCCCCTTTGGAAGAACTCACAGACCCAGGCTGGACTGCCTGCGTGCAGGCAGGGCACTGGCAGCGCCGGAGCAGGGAACCACGGAGGACAGATTCCCCCGGCGCTGCCACGCCAGACCCATACAGGCTCGCCGCCTGTGCCACGTACGCGCTCTGGCGTGCACGGGTGCTTGGCATCACCCTCGCCATCCAACACAAGGATGTGTTTCGTACGTGGCTTTCCCGATTTCTGCCAAAAAAATAAACTCTCGATCCAATTAAATGTTTGAATTTAATTATAATTACAACTAGCTGCTGGCTGTCCCTCTGGGTTGGGTCTGTAGGTACCTGCCACCCAAAGCTCAGAGGCCAGCCGGGTGCTGCCGCGTCTCCCAAGTACGGCGGCGTTGAAGGCGCTCTTCTGTGGGATTAACGCTCTCCATTTTGGCCACGCAACCTTAAAAGGTCTTCTTGAAATGAATTTGGGAATGAGAACGTTTGCATGTTAAACTCGGCTTCAGTGACCCAGAATACATAGATTAGATGAGGTTTTTTAGCGGAGTTATTTATAGGCAACTCTTAACTAGTTACTTTACCACCAAAAAAAACCCCAAAAGGAAGGAAATGGGGAGTGTGAGAAGCGGTAATTTGTAACGTGCGCCTGTACCCGTCCCTCGGGGTGCGCGGCGGAGGATCCCACTCCCCTCGTAATTAGCAACGAAGCCCCCCCGCAAACCGGGGCATCCTCAGCCTGACGCAGAAGCGATGGCGAAAGGCTCCACGTACCCCCCCCCCGCCGCCGCCGCCGCCTCTCCCAAACCCATTTCTTTGCCCCGTAAGACCTGTATCTGTCCGGCAAAACAACCTTCCCC
>VYZV01038096.1:10864-31493 GCA_013401275.1 Pandion haliaetus | reverse complement strand
GCGGAGGAGGTAACTTTCCCCGGGGGAGGGGGCGGCTGCCCCGCTGCCGGCCCGGCCCCGCGGCTCCGGGGACGGGGCAGCGGGTGGTGCCGGTGCCCGGCGGGAACGAGGGGTCTGGGCATCGCTGGGCCGCCTTCAGAGGTGGTTTTCCTTCGGAGAGGTTGAGGAATAGCAGCTTTCCCGCTGGCTGGGGGCAGCGGCAGACCGGTGGTGTGTGTTCTTCCCCTTTGGTAAGGGATGATGGTGGCGATGAGAACCTGGTGCCGGCCAAGGTGAAACCCCCGAACGTGTTTTTACAGAAAAACCTGTAAATCGTTACGCGACCGCGTTATCTACAGAGTGTTTCAGAAATTGTACGCAACTTCGGAGCCGCAAGCCGCAGCGATGGTTAGATGAACAAGCACTGCACACGCGCCTGTGGCACCGCGCCGGCTGAGACTCTTCCATAATGTATGAATTAAAAGGAATCTACAAAATCTCCTGAAACCGCTGCAGGAGCCCTCGGATGCGATGACACACGTGATGAGAGATGTGTGCCTCACCACCCACACCCTGCGGCCTCGCCGCTGGCGTGCTTGATTTTATTTATTTATTTATTTAAAGGCATTCCATCCCCTTCCCGTGAAGTCATCTGGCTCAGGGAGGTGGGGATTTCCCCCTAAATCCTTGCATTACAACTAATTGGTGAGAAATCTGGGTGGGTGCTGGATATGATGAAAAAGCTGATAGAGGAGCGGGACAGCTGCTGTGCAGGTTGCTTTTTCCGAAGCCTGAACGTCATAGCCTCAGTGCCCTGAGGAGCTGACAGGTAACATCCTTAATTACAGTCATTTGTGCAGAAACTCCGTTTAAAAAAAAAAAAAAAAGGCTCATTTTTATTGTTCGGGAGCTTATTTCTACAGCGTTATCTGATAAACTCCTGCTGCCTGAGCTGCTGGCAGCATCTGCTTTGCTGGAAACTCTTCACCTCTGGCTATGTGCTTAACCAGGTGAGGTATCACCTAAGGAATTTGCCCATTCACCTCTGTAAGGATTTTCCTCCTCCATCCTTCCGTGGTTCCCTCCTGCGAGCACAAAGGCACTAGAAGGCACTCACGGCTGCCTCACGTCCTGACTTGTTCTGCCGAGAGTTGGGCTTTGCAGCTGATGCCGTGCAGCCCGAGAGCTCCTCGGCAGAGCCGGTCTGAACCACGATGGGCACCCAGACTTGGGCATCGAGGAGCTCAGCGCCTTGAGAGCATCTCCCGTGCGTAGGGCTGAGCTGCCAGTCCCCTTAGACTCAGAAGCAACTGGAGTTTTCTGCTCTGCAGACGTGAGTTTTTTGTTGTGTGCGGCCCTGGAGAGACTCTCTCCTCAACCTTCCACCCAACCAGCGGTCCTGGAGGCACCTGAACAAGGCGGCTTTCGGTTTGCTTTCCCAGCCTTGTCTTCGCTCCTGCGATGCCGGGATTCCCCTTCTCCTGGTGCACAGGGTGGAGGAGGAGGTTTTCCAGCTTTGCTCCTTCCATTTGCCACCTGGGGCAAAGGGAGAGGGCTGTTGGCAGCAGCCCAGACCCTGCTGGGAAGGGGCATTTCACCTCCTGCCCAGCTCGGAGGAGGTGTTTGATGCTCCCCATGGCACCTCTTTCCCCTCCCGCATGGTTTGGGCTGGGTCTGTAGCACCCACACCTATGCCCCACAAGCTGTGGGCACTCAATACCTTCAAGGCTAACTAAAATCAGATTGAAGAGAAAGATATCTCTCTTTTTTTTTTTTTTTTTTTTTTTCCCCTCCCGCCTTTGACATTTTCCTGCGGTTCAGTATCTTGCTATTTATAACAAAACCTTGCCTTGCCCTGCTGGAAGCCCAAGTGTTTGTAAACATGAAAATCATGAAGTGAAACCAGCCAGGAAGCAACTACAGAGAAGATGGACTAGCTTGCTCCAACTGCTAGAAGAATATATTAGAAAAAGGGAAATTTCAGTATTACAGGCCTTGGCTGGTGTAGTCTAAAATGATCTCGTCACCAGGGATGTGATGTGGAAGCAGCTGCTGCTTTGAGTGCAAGTGTTTCTTGGGCTGGTTTACGTTATCAGGAATCCAGCGTAGATGGTCTAGTAAGGAAAATAAAATCCTGAGCAACTTGTGTGAAATTAGAGGAATAGAGAGTTCTTTCCGCTCTCGGTACTTATATTTAATTGCTTTTTACCACGCTCCAAGAGCAGGCAGGGCAGAGGCCACCGCGCTGGGACAGGAGTGACCCATCACGGCTCCGTCTGGCCTCAGCTTTGCTGCCCGGCTGGTGCCGCACTCCTCACCATCGGGTCAGACGTGGTGCTGGGTGCTGGGTGAGGAACCCTGCCCTCTCTGTCCCTGCCTCCTGTCCCTGGCTGGCAGCGTCCGAAGCTGATTTCAGGAGTTTGTGGTGATCTGCCAGCCTGCAGTGACCTTTGCCGAGTCCGTGCTGTGGGGTGTTGGTTGGGCTGGAGTCACAGGAGAAGGAAATTTGAACTTCAAAGGAAATGCTGTCATGGTTTTAGGAGGTTTTCTAGCCAAGGAAGATCTGGGCTGAAATGCAAGGAGCGGTCGGGAGGGCTGCAGCTGGACTAAATAAAATGTTTAAGCTGAAGAGGGACCTTCGGTCACATCCGTATGTGCAGAGATGTGCCCCAAGTTGCTAGGAAGGTTGGAGAAAATGAATACTAATTACGTGGGAATGGCTGTTGGTTAGCTTCCCGATGCAATTACACAACACAAACGAGACGTGAGGGCCAAGGCTGGTTCCTCAGGTTGGAGATGGGGTAACGGTGGCTGAGAAGCTCCTACCAGGAGCTTTCGGGAAGAGGCTGGCGACTCCTGCTTGGCATCGGCAGCCCCGTTAAATGGTGCTGGTGAGAGAACCACAGGACCACCTGGGTTGGATGGTGCTGGGCTGCGGGTCTATCCGTCCTGGCCATGCCATGTCCATGGGCAGGTTGTTCTCAAGATGCGGGCTTGCTGTAATGCCACCCAGGTTCCTAACGCCACATCGGTCTGGTGGCTCTGGGAGGGTTCGTGTGGGCCAGGTACCCGTGGGAAGACGATGTCTGGAAATGGAGGATGTTTCCTTCTTTCTCCCCAAATGAGGGTGAAATGGCTGTTTCTGGAGCTGCAGTTGGGCGGATGAGCTGCCTGCTCACCTGCTCTGACATGCACAAGCCCAATGGGTTGTGTTAGATGGCTCTTGAGTCTGCCGGACATCTACCTAAGAGAAGAAATGACATCTTTTCTGAAGGCACTTGATGCGTAGAACGTTCATTAAAAAGGTGCTTGGACCAATCTCATCTCTCAGCTGCGTGACACCTGCCCCTCCCATTTTTTTTTCCCTTTGCTCAACTCCTGGCTGTATCTGAAGCAGTAACAAATGTGCTGTGAGATGATTTATGGCGCTTAGGAGCTGTTGAGGTGCTCGGGAAGCAATGGCGCTCTGCTTGCCGTTTCACTAATGGCTCTAATAAAATCCAAATCAGCGTTAATGGTTTTAATATTCTTTCCATTGCATCTCTGAGGAGGGTAATTATAATCGATAGGATGTATTTTCTGAAAATAATACTGCAAATTCCATAGTCAATTAAAAAAACACTTGCAGGAGAGGAAGCCGCTCACTCAGCCGACTTACCCTCGCAAAGAGACTTCGGTGCTTGTGACAGTCTGTAGATGGATGGCACTACCAAATGAATTTTGCTGTCCACAAAGTAGGCTTATTGCAGGCAGTGGTGATAAAAGCTCATCCCTGCAGCCTCCGGGACTTCTGCAGAAGCCTCCTGCATGGGTAAGAGCGTGCTGGAGTCTGTATTTTCCCTTTTCATCACTAAAATATTCCTATGTACGCTGTCAAGACAGATAGATGCCTCTTATCTGGTACCTTTGGCAGTCCGTGTAACCGATCGCACATCAGCCCTGTCTGCCCAGACACGTAACTTTCAGCCTCAGGCGTGTGGGCTCGTGCATATACAGTGTGTTAGGAAGTGAAATTTGTTTCCTTCTGACTCATTTGGTCCTCGAGGCTGTCCTGAGTTAGTGGAGGTGGGCACGGTGCTCCTGCGTCGCTCAGAGCTGCGTTTGATCGGTGGCCGGCTGCCCGCGGGGGTCTGCGGACCGCTTTGGGGGGGACCCCAAAAGGCACTGAAGAAGAGCCAGAGCCGGTGGTGGCAGTCCTAAATTCACTATGCATAGGTTGGGAAAGTTTCACGTCTGCATTTGAAAACGGTTGGAAACCTCTGCAAAAGGCTTTAAGATGCCAAAAGCTAGGAGGATGGAAGTTGTCATGGACAATGTAAATACCTGTTTCTTCTGCCTGTGCCTCCTCTCATGGCTGCTGAAAATTTGAGATGAATTCAAAGTATATATCATGGTGCGGGATGAAATCTTTAAATTATTTAATAATCAGCCGTGGACAGGGGTCTGGTTTTGATGGAGCGGTAGGGCAGCTCTGGAGAGGGAGCTGGGTCGGAGCAGCCATCGTGGAAGGAGAAATGTGTAGACCAGGTTGGCAAGAGGGAGTAGAGGAACGGATCGAGCAAGGACTCTTCTGTGCCTGACGGGCACTTGTTAAAGCCCTGCGAGAGTATTGGTGTAGCAGGGCTGTCGGGAACACGGGCCGGGATCAAGCGCAGAGCCTCGGTGTCGCTTGTTGCAAAGCTTTGGTCTACCTCGGTGTGTTGTCCCCAGCACGTAGGGAGCAAATATTTGCTTGGCAAGGTTGGCAGTGAGTTTGTTCTCACTTAAAATAAGTAATAATTGCTTGTCTGAGCTTGCTTAAAGTGTTAAGTTCTTCGTTCCTAGATGATGTTCAGTGTTGGCTTGGGTGCAAGTGTTGGGAGCGGGGAGTAACAGCCAGGGGTTTAACGCCTGAAAGCAATTTTCCCCAGACAGGAACTGTCGGTGCATTAACTTCTGACACACTGATTTTCAAAACCAAACTTCTAGCTTGCAGAAAATTGCATTTCTGTCATTCCTACAGCGTAGAGGCCCAGCAAGACCTTCTCCCTCCACCTGACAGCTCTTTTACCTGTTTGATTTGACCATTTAACTCTTCATTGGGACATTGAAGAAAGTCAAAGTTGTGATGAGAGAGGTTCTTCGGGGCAGTTCGTTTGTTTTAAGGCCTAGCTGACACAAAAAACAAACCTTTTAGCTGTGGAAAATACCGTAATTCCCATCAAACCAGGGGTTTGTGGTTGCTTTGTGCCAGTGTCCCCCCAGCTTCCCTGGGGGTGGGACCTGTGGGGATGTATTGCAGTAGGCGATGCATCGCTGCCGTGTTCTGCTGCGGAGGAATCGGAGCAGCACTGTACTTTGGCCACTTTCCACCCAGCTCAAAGGTTAGAGGAGGCTGGCGAGTTATTAATGATTCTGCCAAAGTGTGCAATGTCATTAAGCTAAGGAAACATCTATAGGTACTCTAAAGTGCTTGTTGCTTGAAGAGCGTTGGTAATTACATAGATTGGAAAGATGTATGTTTGCTGCTTCTGAAACTGGGCCAGGCAGAATACCCGCGATTAATAATCTTGAGCAAAAACTTTATCTCCATTGCTGCTGCAGAGCCTTTCATTAAAGAAAGTGCTAAATACGTGGGGTGACAGCATACAGATTCTTTTTTGATGAATGATTCTCCTTTATCTGAATGTTACTATTACGTGAATTCCTCTGTGTGATGGACCCCAGCGAGCTGGCAGTGCTTCCCAGTCGACTGGTAAGTGAACGGCTCATATGGGATGTGGAAATCGCTGAAAAAAGCTGAGAAAGTTGGCTTGTTCTAATGCTAATTGCGTTGCAGGCAACAGTAAATCTCCCTTTAATGTACTTGTGTGCGATACTGAAGGATGCTATTTGTGATGCTGGCTACGTAAGGCCAATGAGTCTATTTTAAAAGAGTGTTTTTGGTGCTGGGTATCGTAAGTAGCAAATGTTAAGGATTTCGAAAGAGAGAAGTGAGCCTTTATGCAAGTCAAAATTTTTTATTATCTCAGAACATCGTTTTGTTGGTGTAATCTTGAAATCGAGGGATTCTGCAGTCTGGAGCCCTGTACCTCTCCCCTGCCGCACCCTGACTAGTACTTTCAAATTCCCACTTAAACCTAAGTGAGTACCTCGGGTTGAAATCGCAGTGGGCAGCAGGAACGCTTATTTGACAGGATAATAATTATGTACTTACGCATCTGTTTCTTGCATATTGGGTGTGATAGATGCAAGAGTAGTGGTTTTTAATTCTCAGAATCGACCCGTGCTGTGTAAAACCTGTTATTTTTACTGCTGAAGGACAGCAGGTCCTGCAGTTGCACTCTGCCTGGCAGTGGAGTGGGATGGGGTGTCTGTCACACCTGGCGCTGCGGAAAATAATGCTGTATGGGGAGAGAGAAATCCTAGGCAGAGGGTATTTAAAAACCACATGAAGAGAAACTGCAAGTCCAACCACATTGCAGATCTACTGAGGAGCACTCGAAAGCCAGGCTAGCTCCATCCCAGCAGCGATTGCCGGAGCTGCTGCTGACAAAGCCTTTCAGGAACAAGTATTAAACTCACCAGGCCCTCCAACTCTCGCGAGCACGTAGCGAAAGGTAATAAAATAAATGTAGCGAGCAGAAAGCGATAGGCTTGAAGTCTAATCAGGCGGAGATTGCTGGAGGAGCTGGAATGGCAAGTGGTGATTTGCTAAGCACGGAGCAGCCCCTCCTGCCTCGCCGGCATCGGCCCCCGCGCAGCGAGTGGGCAGGCGGGCAAGTGGTCCTGGGTCTGCCGTGGAGGAGTCTCTGCCCTTCTCGTGGTCCTGCGTCTGTAGGGCCGGACCGTCCTCGACTCCAAAGCTAATAGTCGCGGTTGTTGCACGGGGACCTCAGGCATGTCTGCCGAAACTCCTTATTTAAATATTTTTAATAATATTCCAAATACCCCCAAAACCTTACCAAGTGTGTTTATATTAACAGCAGAATTGGCTTAGCAGCGATACGGACAGCAAGAATTGTTGTGATTTATTTCCTTATTTCTCTCTGCCTGGATTTAAGGTGGTTTTGCATTAACTGGCTGCTGGTTGGAAAATCAAGTGCAATACTTGGTTATTTTTAAAAGTTTGTGTAGAAACTGGAAAGAAAGAACGGGGTTCTGGCTGCATTCAAGGCATCATTTCTCCTAACAGAAAAAAAAAAAAAAAAAAAAAAAATCAGTAAAATTAATGTCAGTGGCGTAAAGCTGGGTCCCCATCTCCAGCAGAGAGAGGCAGGTGTGCTCGGAGCACCTGAGCCAAGCGATGCTCCTGCTTTAACCTGGTATTGTAAACAGTGTTTAGAGAGAGGGATTTTTCCAGGCATACCGCTTCATGGTGTGCTTTAAATACCTCCTCGATACTGTTCATGTAGCATCAATAGGCGTTGCTCCAGAGCGGAGATGCTGCCTGAAGCTTGCGTGCACCGGTGCCCAATCCTGCTCCCGGCGCGTTTCTGACACTGCTGCATCTCCTCCCGTAGGGAAAACGGCCGTCCTGTTCTCCGGCATAACTTTTGTTGTCGGGGCAAGGAGCACCTCGACTCGCAGTGCCTGTAGGACAGGGAGCGACGGGAGCGAGCGTGCGCTACAAACGCGCGAAACGCAAACACGCAAAACCCAAAGTGGGTTTGCGAGGGCTACTCGAGATGTACTCTCTCATCTTAAGAAAGCAAAGGATAAAGAGAAAACCAAAGGGAGCTTCCCGGTGCTGTGTGATCTAGTTTGTGAATGCTTATATGTGAAATCAACCATTTACCAATATTTTGGCTAAGCTGCCTTTGATAAGGTGAAATAAGCTTTCTGAACTCCCAACCGGGTTGCATTTGGACACCCTACAACTTCCCCTACTGAAATAAAACGTTTCCTTTCTTGCATCAGGAGACTTGTGTTTGGTAACTATTTTAACAAATAAGCTTATACACTTAGCTGTGCAAGTCAGGGTACTTACAGCGTGGCCGGGATGTGGTCGTACAGCCCAAAGGAGGTGTATGGGGAGCACCATTTCGTACCTGGTGGGAAAAATGGGCTTTTGTGATGCTTTTTGAGGGGAAAGCCTGTTGTGAGGGTGTATAAAATTCCCGTGTTAAGTTACAGAAATTAGGAATAATCACCGCTGGCAGGAAATCTGATTTTCCAGCTTCTCCTAATGTCTCAGTATAGTTATTTATGTTCTCAACCAAATAGCTGCTTAAAATAATCACATCATCTGATCAGTTTAGTGTTTGCCAAGGCTGGCTGCCTTGGCCCGTGAGTTACTGGGGCTCGGGGCTGCTTCCCCAGAAAGGCATCCCCCAGCCGAGCATCGCAGGTGCAGGGCAGAATAACACTGCCGAGGAGCGGCTGCGACTCCTCCAGCAGCGGGGTTTGCTCCATTTTTGGCTGTTAAATCTGCAAGTAATTCCCTTTTGTGTGAGAAGTTTCCTTAGCTATAACTAAAAAGATTTGAAAATATTTCTTCCAGCTCACACGCTAACCTGGATCTGAACTCAATCCTGCTTCTGTAAGCAAAGCGCTGATGGCTTCGATGGAAAACGAGTTTCCCTCTTGCAATTATCTGCAGTTGTTGCCGTAGACGTGAGGTGCTACATAATTGCTCTTCTCTTCAAGGACTTCCAGCTCTTTCAAGTGCTTGTATCATTTTGGGGCGCTTTGTCTTTCCCTGTCGCGCCTGTGGAGTCATTTGCGTCACCAAAGTGGTAGATCTTATTTATATCACCAATCTGGGTTTCCTGCTCAGTGATCTATAGATCTCCTTTAAATGAGAAAATCGTACTAAGGCCATTTGTTTCAGCTCATCCGTGCTTTGTTAAAATGAAATCCGAGTGTTCGGCTGGGCTGGAGGAAATAGCTGCCATTCAGAGGGGTTGGGGAGGAAAGGGAAGTGCCGGGCTGAGATTTAAATCCTCTCTCAGCTGGTAGATGGCAATGCTAAAAAAAGAGAACTATATTAAAGCACTTAATTCTTTATGCATACAAAAGCTGCTAGTACGTACAGTCCATAGGGAATTGAAATGCTTTTAGTGAGTTATTAAAAATTTAATCTAAACTTTTTATTTAATGTAATTCCTATATTGAATTTATTAAAGAGGGACTTGGGGAAATACCGGATTTCTGTACCTGAGTCATGTGTGGCCATCCTCTTCTCTGTTTCCCTTGCCTGACAGGAGTCTGACCATAAACTGTTCTTACTAGTTTAAAAGAAAAAAATTAATCTGTGAATCGTTTTTCCTTACTGGATTCTCCATGCTGTGCATTTGCATTAATGCTTAAATCCAATATCTTAGCATACATCCTGGCACAATCTAGCTGGCCTTTTCTTTCGTCTTCTGCTTTCTCATCTATTATTTCTCAGGTTGGAAGTTGCAAAGCCAGCTTCTAGCTGCGCCTTGCAAAGATGAAAGAGGCCTGTTCTTAGGAGGAAGACTCCCAGCTTGTTCCTTCTGGAGGCTGACCTGGGAGCTCTTGGAAGCAGCAGGGAAACATCCTGTAACCTTGGAAAAACATCTCCAGGTCCTTTTCCAGTTGTCTGCTTCTGGGGAGGGCAAAGTAGGTGAAAATCAGGGCATGCGCCTGCAAGCCAGACCTCTGTACAGCCTTGTCCCCCTCTTCTTGTGGACGTCTTTTAAACCATGTCCTCCCATGTCCAAAATGGCTAATATTTCCATACCTTAAGAGTATTTAAATTGCACAAAAATGTTGCTCAGGAGCTTATGCAGTCCTCCTCCCTGCACAAAGGCTGGATGAACTATACCTGTTCTTTCCCAAGAAATACCAGTCCAGGCTGTCCGTAAGACATGTGGATGAGGGTTTCCCATGTTTTACGGATAGTACCATCTCTCCCTATATGCCATATTGCCCTATACATATATATATATTGCTTGATGTAAAGATGCAAGATGAGGTTTTGCGGTGCTGGCCCTGGGCTGTTCCCCATCCCAGCCCTCTGCACAGCTGGGTCTGACATGAAGCGGACAGCTGCGTTATCCCTAGGGAGCTGCGCCGCCATTTCGGGATCACTCTGAATTCCCATCTTCTCCAGCGCTTCGTTTGCAGTCCCTCCTACCTCGTTATCTGTGCGTTCTCGTACTCATTAAATGATTTGGACGTAGAATTAACTGAAGGTTAATATCACTGAGATGCCTGATACTAATAATAGATGCTGGAGAGCTTCTGCAGCGTCCAAAAACTCTTCCAAGGGCTTCAGCGGCCGGACAGGGCTGAGCCTTTAGGAAGCCACGCGCTAACGAGGCTGGAGCTTGCAGCCAGTGTTGTCTGTGGAATGTAACACGCTGCTTAAGGCGTGCCTATTAATTACTCTTATTTTTATGTTTTGCACTGGACCAAACAAAACTGAAATCAAGGCTGGAGTAGTTTGATGTCTGGATCCGACCCTGCCGATGTCCCTGCCTTGATCCCCAAGGGACAGCATTTCATCCCGGAGATAGAGCCAGCTTGCTTGATGTAGTAACTGTAGCTTTATGAAAATTTTTTTTCTTTGTTGAAGTAGTGTATTTGGAGGAAAACTAGTAAACATGTAACATAGCACATGTCTGGCAGAGAAATAACAGCTTCTGGTAAAATAAACTTTGTGCGGCGAAGGCCACCAGAAGTTTCTCAGTGCCTTGGACATGCTGCTGCTGTTTCCGACGTGGCGATGAGTATTCCTTGGAGCAGCACCCACTGCAGCAAAGCAAAGCGCTCCTCTGCTCCCCAGAGCAGCACCCTGAGAGCTGGGGCAACTTATTTTGTTACTTTAAGCTGGAATTGCTTTGCTGTAGTGGCTAGCATTCTCATTGCCTTCTCTTTTTCCTCCCATGGCCCAGGTATTTGGTATCCCTCATTCCCTTCAAGCTGTGCCGTGGTGGGCTTCAGGCCAGACCCAGGCTCTGCTCCCTAGATGGGGTGTTGATGCAAGTTCCCGCGCAGCCCGTGCCACCCCCGACAACTTCCTACAGCCCATGCGTGACGTGCAGAAACAATGGCCCCGAGCAAGGACAAACAAAATGCCAAATAATTGCATTTATTATAAAGAGCTTTGCTTTGCTCTCTCCGGGTTGGTGCATCGGTGGCTCTGAGCAAACGGTGACCCATCAGGTGCCAAAGCCAACTTCTCCGGAGCAGTCAGTCGCCCCAAAGAGCGAGGACAGACCACGCAGCTTTCTCTGACCCCGGGCAGCAGCTCTTTGGACCAAAAGATATTTTACGTACACTTAATCAAGAACTGGTCGGGAAGGTGCAGGGGCACGGGGAGGCCGTGGAGGTGTGCGGGCTGCTTTCTGCAGAGGCCGCTCCTTGGCGTGGAGGTGCCGGCGAAGGGGTGACCACGATTCCTTGGTTTACAAAGCAGGGTTCCTGCCTGGCGGTTGCTCTACTTTCATGTTAAAATGCCATTTATTATTCTTCTGCTCTGGGCTCGAGGCTGCAGAAAGCAAACGCCTTCTCTGAGCGTTTTCTTTCCGTGAGCAGCTTTTCCGCAGCCCCTTTTGCACTGATAGGTTGGTAAAATCCAAAAATATAAACTGTAATTTCTCTGTAGAGGGAGTCTGAGGCCCAGAAACAGCTTCTGCTTAATGGCATATCGAGAGGTTGTGCCGATACCCGATTGCTGGGGAGTTCCCGAAGCTTTGCAAAAACATCACTGGGCTTGTTTGCAAAAGGTAGGGCTTAGTCCTAGAGCCACCTCAGCCTGCCCCGGCGGTGCAGGGGTGTAACGGTGGATTTACTGGCCCTGACATTAAAGGCAGAAGTCCAATATACCATTAAATGCAGAGGCCATGGGAGGGCACAGGATGGGGCGAGTACTCCGATTCCCCCAGCCAGCTGCAAGGGCTGAAATAGGGCCAAGGCAGGGGTTTTATTTGCAGTGCTGCTCTCGTTTCCTCTTTATGTTTGACTTCTCGTTTGTCTTCACGCGTGTTGAAGTGCTAAAGCCTTATGTCGCTGCTTAGTTATCACTATTCCATTGAAACTTGAAAACTAGATTGGACTAGCGTGCGGAGCCCGAACGCATTGTGTGTGCGTTAGTTCTGCTGGAAGAGGGGCTAGGAGAGCCGAATGCTGGTTTGGATGAATGTGATGCTTAGAAAAGCTCAGAAGACAGCCCCTATCATGCAAACAAATGGTAATTCTCTGCGTTTTGGCCTCGGGAACAAGGAGCCACTGTGTGCAAATGCAGCCCTGCTGTGCAGGGATGACATGCTGCTCCCAGGTATTTTGAGCGCTCCCAGGGATTTTCACATCAGAGGTGTCGGAAAACTGCGGGCAGTCGCTTTGCTGGGCTGGGGTGTCCAGGTGGCCAAGCCACGCAAAGGCACATCTTTGGGTGAGGTGGCCCCGGGACGTGCCCTCAGCACCCACCAGCCTCCAGCAGAGCCTGGGCAGCGCGGGCACAGGGCTGCTGCCCATCTGCTGGGCTGAGGGACTGGACGGTGTCACTCGTGTCCCCTTGGCAAGGCGACAGCCCTGCTTGTTTCGGTGCTGGCTGGGCGGAGCGTGGCAGAGCTGGTGTGATGCTGTAATTGCAATTAGCACCAAGGGAGAAGGTGGCGGGGGGAATAGGGCTGGCGTGGCCGAGGGCCGCTGGAGCAGCCTTGGAGGGGGTTCCCACCAGGCTCAGCTGTGTTTGATTATTGATCCCTCCGTTGTCCTGTGCCTTCATCCCAGGATAAAACCCTGCACGTTGCACCTCGCCCTTTCTGCTCATCCAAATTAATCCTTCTGCCACTGCTGGGCCCTCCTGTCCTCGGTGACTCAGTCATCACTCAACTCAAAGGTTCAATTTTGACACAAAGATGGCGTAAGCAAAAAAAACCAGAAACCTATAACAAACCCCGCACATGCCTCTCTGTCAGTATTGGTCCAATTCCAGCAGACACCCTAAAATGAATCACCCGTGATCTTTATTCTCTTTAAAGACTCACAGAAAACAATACACTGTATTATTAGTAGAAGCTGGAGGCTGCCAGAGCAAGTCTGCTTGGAGGAAAAGACTGCCTGAGGCAGAACAGGAGAGGGGAAAAATCTGATTTAAGAGACAAGAGTCGTTGTCTTGCTCTTATATGGTTCTGCTCTGCCACCAGGCAGCAGCCCCGCGCGCGCAGCTCCCTTGCTCCATGACTAATAAGGCTCAGCTGGGATCCACCCTTGCTTATCCTGTTATTTTTAGCTTTTTCCAGCCTCCTGCTCAGTGTGCCTGCCCTACCGAGGGGGTATAACTTCATGTCTTATTTTAAATACTGGTTTTGCAGCCTGGCAGACTCCCGTGGAGGGCTGTGGTGTCAGCAACTGGCAGGGATGGGCTTTGTTATCATTGATGGTATTGTTTTTGGAGCTTGTAATTGATATCCATTGCAAAATGTGCCCCGTCCATTAAGTGTAATCAGCTTTCTGACCTGCAGGCTGCTGCAGCACAAGAGGATTACTATTTTTTTTTCCTTTTCAAGTGACAGTGAGGTTGGGCGTCAAACTCAGAAAATCATCTTTACATACATTTTCTAAAATGTCAAACAAACCTAAAGCAAGAGCCAGGTTTTGCTCACATGGGCCTGGGTTTGCTCCCACACCCTAATCGCATCCTTCCAGAAAAACCTGATCTCGACAGTGTAGGGGTTTGACCCTCTCTGAAGGCTTATTGATTTTTGGAGAGTTGTGTGCGTAGTGCAGGTAGACCCCCCCCAAAAAAAAGGAGTAGATTTCTGCCAGGCTGTGTCAGTAAGCCTGGAGCTATGGACATCAGACTTCAGAGCTGTGTGAAAAATCCCCTTCTGCCTATTTTTATCCCAGCCATGATTCAGAGGGAGGTTTGTCTCCGTAAACTCACGCTTTTATTGTGGAAGCGTGTAAAGGATGCTGCTGTTACCTGTTTGTATTAGTATATTCGTATTTATGGTATTTGGCTCTGTTTGAAAAAGAAACTTTTAGTTTCAGAGTGAGTTTGTAGTATGGTTTGTTTACTTCTTCAGCCTGCAAGTCCCCATTCTGTGCTTTTACCATCCATTTTGCAATTAAAATGAGTTGCAATATAAAGCCAGCCCATAAATAAGCCCTCTCAGCCTCTCCCTGCCGGAAAGCACACGGGGAACGGAAAGGGATAGATGGGCTCGAGGCGACCGGTGGCAGGATAATCCCATCCCCATCCACAGACATTGCCCGCTGACTCCCGTGGGGTCAGTGACTTAATTTAGAATTGATAACTCGGTGCTTAATTTTTGTTATTGGATGAACATAGGTGCAGCCTGTCGCTATGCTCCATGCTGAAGGCAAATTAATCACCCATATTTAAATGCAGGTTATACTGCTGTCTGCCTGTCTGCCTGCATGGCCGAACTGGAGTTTCTGGGACTTTGCCACAATTAAAAGGGCTTACTATTTCATCCAGAAATTGCTTTTGGCCCCAGACCAGTAGCTTAATGGTTGCTAAGTGTTGAGCGTGGGATGTGGGATTTCTGTACGTGCTTCCAACTCATCAACATTTCCATGTGACTCTTGCTGTCCCCAGTCTGAGGAAGCCAAAGGCCACCCTGTCCTTCATCCTCTCGGGGAAAATCTCTCTCTTCTCCCTCTTTTCATGCCATTTTTTCCCTCTTCCTTGTCAGAAAAGACATTAATTCCTCTCCCTGCCTGCTGTTAAAATGTGAGGGTGTGTAATGGGGGCCCAGTGCAACTTTACTTTTTTCAAATATAACAAATTTATATTTGAAAAATGAAAATGACAAAAATAAAGGGGGGAGGAAGGGTAGGAAAGCCTGCCTGCAAGCTGCGGGCAGCAAGCCCGAATGTGCTGCACAGCGAGGGGAATTTGAAAAGGCGTAACTGGGTTATTAGCTCCCTTAAAAACTTCTACCAAATTTGTTATCAAAGAGATCTGACGAAGATGATACTTGGAGCTCAGGCATCAGAAGAAATAGCTTTAATGATTTTCAGTTATTCTCTATCAATATTCATACGGCTGCAGCTTTGGGAATCATTTATGTAAGATTTCAGTTGTTTCGGGGAACCGCTGGGTTCTTGCCACAGGTGCCGGCATCCCCGCCACCCAGGCGCGGCTCGGAGCAGAAAATGGGGTTTTGAGCCGAAGTCGGGGGGGGGTACGGGCTGTCGTGGCCGTGCCGGGCGTGGATGCCCCGGCTGCCGGTGCCTGGCTGCTCCTGGCAAAGGCAGGAGGATGATGAGGTTGGGCGCAGCTGGTCCGGGCAGCGCTGGCAGGGGCACGTCTTGGTCCGTCGGCCGGCTGGGGATGCTGCTGGGGGTCAGTTATCCCTGGGGCTGGTTTGCACGTCGTCTGCGGGGAGAGCTGGTGGGCGAGGTTTGATTTTGGTTTGGTTGAGGCAGTGTAAAAATAGTAGGCCGTGGCTGAGCGACGCGTGGGTTTCTGCCAGCTACCCCTGTCCCTTTGCTTTCACTGAGCGTTGGGTCTCCTGCACTGCACCGTCTGTGTCTTAC
Source organism: Pandion haliaetus (assembly GCA_013401275.1). Lineage (NCBI taxonomy): Eukaryota > Metazoa > Chordata > Aves > Accipitriformes > Pandionidae > Pandion > Pandion haliaetus. The sequence goes on along the minus strand of VYZV01038096.1, from coordinate 16,052 downwards.
AGGCCAAAAATGCTGAAAATTGTTTGTAGCTGATGGGATTTGCTACAAATCCTCTCCCAAATGGGACAGAAATAGCGCTGCTGAGCGAGGTGGATTGTAACATTTTAATTTATTGATGCTAATACAAAAACTTACAGGTTTACCTCGTCCTGCTGAAAAGCTCATGTTCTCCATAGCATTTTGCGTACCACGAATATTGCATTTTCAAAAGACTGGCCTGTTCTTAAGAATGTAAACAAAATTGCAAGGAGGCAGCTGTAGCTTTTCTGTGGCTATTTCCCCACGCTCCTTAGGAGCTGGTAGGCGAAATGGTTCTCCATTCATTAGCAGTAAATACTTGGTGGGCTATCATACCTGCTCATCATCAGACCGCTCCTAAATTCTCTATTAAGCACGTGTGATCCAGCTTATAAATTGTACAATTGAAAATTAAGCCTGTGAACTGTATCAGCGAGTCTTTCTAGATGGGTTTCATGGAGAAGTCTGGTTGTTTACCGTATGTTTTGTCACTTTTATATCACCAGAAAGTTAAAAATACTTGGGTGACTTAAATTACTCACCCCAGTTCCCTGTAACACGTTTGACATCCTGTGCATTGGAGGTATCAGAATGTGAAATTACTGTACCCTTCTGTTCCATGTTTTGAGGGAAGAGAAAGTCATGGTTTGATTATGTAATGGCAAGGATGCCGTCTGTGGGATGCGTAGAAAATTGACAGGTTTGGATTAATCTCTTACCACTAAAAATGGAGCATGAGACTGTTAAGAATGCAAGATGTGCACCTCTGCATCAAAATAAAAATGCAACAGGTATCCTTCCTGGGGCTCCTTAATTCCCCGGTCACATAGGTATTCCAAAGTAATAGTAACTCACTATAGAGTGGGGTTTTTCCCCTGCATTTCCCTGATAATGTCAAATTTGGTCCTCGGAGGACTAAGAAGAGTTTTATTCTAACATTTCAGCATACAAGTATTTATCCCTAAAAACTGATCAGTTGGTACCCCCGTGCTTCAGGAGGGGTGTGTAAAGCTGCTCCTTGGAAAGGACTCCAGAAACCTCCGTGGAAGTAAAAGGGGCATGGAAGAGGGAAGGGCACTGTTTGGATTCTTAAACCGTCAGAGGTTTATCCCCTCGTAGAGAAGAGTAACACATCCAAAACGATGGAAAACACCTCAGCATCATCTTCCTTAAATAACAAAGTAATAGTCTAGAGCATTATATATGAATGTCATCCAAACAAATACTCCCCTTGCCAAGCAGATGTCTAGTATTAACTGATTAAAAAATGATCTTTTTCTTTTTTTCTTGCTAGATTTAAACCCTGAAAAAGCTTTAGCTTGGCTTAAAGAGGAGCTAAATCCATCACTCCCAGTAAATCGTCAGGAAATAAAGCTGAAATCCCATGAAGCTGGATATAATTCCCGGTTCCCTGCGAGCTCGCTGTGCTTGGGCAAGCCCGTGGGCTCAGGTCAGTGGGAGCATCCCGGAGAGGCCGGTGGGGTTTGCTCGGGGCGAGCTCCCTGCCTCTCCCTCTGCTAGTGACACGGTGTTCAACTCCTCCCTCATTTTCACCTGCTACATGAGCCAGCTACGTACTTATTTTGAGATTCGAAGAAAAAGTGTATTAATTTAGACTAGCTTTCTCTATCAACCAAATGGGTTGGCCAATACCAACCTGAAAAATAAACTTTCCCAGCGCTCAACCTGATAAGGTCCCTCAAGGAATGACTGCGGGCAGGCAAAAGTTTCCTGTGTTTTCACGGGAGATAAGGGAACCCATCGCTAGCCTGCCTTGTTGGACGAAGGCTGCTCCTGCCCTTTGCTTTCCCCTTGCATAGCTCTTGGGCTGAAGGGCTGTGTAAGTCCTTGCAGCTGGTGGGGTTCAGGCACGCAGCGCGGGACACGTGTGTAAAAATAAATGTGTGGGACAGTGAGAAATGACAAACGCGTAAGGAAAAGGGCTGTTCGTGGCTTTCATGTGAGTAATACGTCCGGGCTCCTTCCCTTCCCTCCCACGGCGGAGAGAACGTTCCCTGCGCGTCTGCCCTCTGCTCCCAGGCAGTGTAAACGGGGAGGGTTTGCCTTTACTGCACAGCCTCATTTTTTTTTTTAAGGAGTGTTTTTTTCCCTGAGTAGGAACAATGATGGGAGAGTTGATAACCCCCGTGTATTACCCCCTTTCCCCTGTTAATGATTTCCTTGGGTTTTTTTGATTTTTTTTTTTTTTTTTTTTTTCCTCTGCCTGGGACACAGGCGTAGTAGCCAGGGAGAGCACAGAGGGCTGCGATGGGGGCAGGCAGGGCCAGCCTGCCCGGAGGAATGCTGCTGCCTGCGTTTGCCACCTTGCGCTGCGGACACAGCTGCTAGAGAGGGCCAGAGTTTGGGATGTGCTGGGGGACCCGGCCAGGGGGCTTTCTGTAACTTTAAAAAAGGAAAAAACAAAACCAAAAAAACCCTAAAAGATATGCACAGAATCAGAAATGATTTTTTTTTTCCCCAGAACTGGGGATACCGGGTGTTTTCTCCTGCAGACGGATAATTAATGCCACCCTGTTGTTTCACTGCAAGAATTTGAGTGTATCTGGTAAAGCTCGCATCTTCTTTCTCCGCGGGGCAGCTACCCTGGTGGCGTGTCCGTGGGGAGTAAGCGGAGGGATGCTGCTGCCTGTGCCGTGGGATTGAATTTCTTGTGTCATCACCTCTAAAGCCCTGCAAGCATCCAGGGCATCAGGACTGGTCTGTTCCTGGTGGCCCAACTTAACGGCAGCGTAGGTCCAGGCTTGGGGACTGCTCAGCCAAGATCGACCCTCCCCATGAGCAGCATCTTCCCAGACCCTCTGGAGGAGACCTGGAGTGGGGCTTTCGAAGGGAAGTGCTACGTGCTAGTGTCCCCAGCTTGGTGTCAGACCCCCCTGGAGATGTTCTCCAGGGCTTTCTGAACCGCACGATTCTAGTTGAGAGTTGGTTTTGGGGCAAGCTTCAGGAAAACTTGTCTAGATCGTCTCATAAGTGGTGTAAGACACCCTAAGTTAGAGGGTGCCTCAATACGAAAAGCAAAAGGAGGCAGTGCAAATACCTCCTGGGTTTCTCTTCCCAGCTGAGAGGGGCTGTCGGGGGTCCCTGCCGGTCCCCGGGGGTTCCCCGGGGCTTCCCACTGGCTTGTGCCTCTGCAGAGGGCAGCAGGCGCTTCTTCACTGCCTTCATCCAGGAGCATCGTTTCCCATTGACCCACCTGGATGACTGCCAGCAGCCTTGCACTCAATTTAATCACTCATTGCTTTAATTATTACCTGCCCGCCCGCCTCATTTCTGAACAGGTAATCGCAAATGGATATAAACAGAGGAGCAAATCCCGAGGTTGAGGACGATGCCTGGCCCTTTCCACCTGCATCGCAGGCTCGAGCGGGGCTCCCTGCCCCGGACACAAGAGCCTTGCTGCAAACGGGTGGCTTTTCTGCAGCAGGTGACATGCTAAGCCAAACGTAGCGCTGTCCCTCGGGTTGTTTTGCAAAAGGAATAACCTGTTAAATAGGCTGGGGAGGGGGGGGGATGGGGGGTTCGCCCCGTGCCACAGCAGACCTGGGTGCAGGGAGGTTGGTGCAGTCCCCGCTGGGGATCTGCTGCACACGGAGCGGCTCTGAGTCACTGCCGTTATAGATAGACCCGCACGTGGGAAGTGGGGGGTAATTTCAGGAGTTTTCCTTGTGATGCACATAATAAATGGCATTAGAGATTATGTAATACGTGGAGCTGCTTTTAGCTTGCCACCGATACTTTTCCAAAGCAAGCCCAAGATTTATGCAGTCTGTTGAAAAGGGGGGATTTTATATTTTGATGTTTGGAAATAGCTGCCTAGTTGAATAGGATTCTTTGCGATCCGGCAAAAAACAGGCATGACTTCCTCCTCTCTTTAAAAACTTCAGGAGAATTTTTTTTTTTTTTTTCTTTTTAAATGAAGACTCTCTTTTTTTTACAGCTCGGCTCCTGTAGGGTAGAGGGCTTCGGGGAGGAGGGTTGGAGCTGAGGAGGCTCTGGGTGTTTGTCTCCATCCACGCCGCCCAGCTGCGCACAACTCGAGGGGCTCTCCAGCCGCCCACGGCTGCTCCGGCTGTTTGGGCGGGTGAGAAACTGGGGAGGCTGGGGCAGAGCGATGGTCCTACAAAGGCCTTTTTTTCCAGAGGCACATCTGGTGTAGGGAATCAAATCCGGGACACCCTGTGAGCAAGTGTTTCTGGGTTTCAGTCATGTGCATTTCTGAACTTAGCCACAGCGGGCCGCGACTAGGAGCAGAATAAAGCCCTATTTGCCTAACGAAGGAAGGTGAGGCATGGAGTTTCCTTTAGTTGCAAGCCCAAGCGCTATCGCCTGCCTGGGTAAGAGCACCCGATGCATGGTGCAAGCCCAGCCTGTGGCACTGCCGTCGCTCTCTGGGCATCCCGGTGCCCCTCGGATGGGCCATGTCCAGCCAGAAATAAGGCCTGAATGTGAGAGTCGCTGTGTCCTTGCGCCCAGCTGTGGCCAGGGCCAGCCTAGCCCCCAAAATCTTGCAAATGAGGCTACTGGGGTATGCGTTACCCCCTGGAGAATGAGTGGTGAAGTCGAACTGAGCTAACAGAACCCAGCGCTCAGCAGATTGCAAATGCAGAGAATTACAAACTGTCTGCTTGTCCCGCCGCTCCGTCCAGTCTCTCCTGTTAAGGACTTTTAAAATAGAAAGCAAAATCGGGGTTCGGTTCCCCCCACGTGTCAGGCCTCCAGCCTGAGCCTGCAACCAGGGAAGAAAGTTTGATAATCTCACGATGCTATTTTGGGGTAGCAGTGGCGTGTTCTGCAAACAGCAGTGAATTCCTGCTGGGTGTGTAGTGACGGGGCGGGGGGGGGAGGGTGGAAACCCACCCGGCCATCGTCCTGCAGAAAGCATCTGCCCAGCCAGTGCTGGCTGGATATTCGCTCGATCTTCTCAGGCCTTTTCTTTGGAGAAGTTTGTTTCCCAGTTCACCCTGGCTGCAGGGGGGGGGTATAATTAGCTGGAAATGTAGGGCAGAGCCTTTTTTTCCAGAAAAGATTGCGCTCTCTTTCTGCGGCGGAGGGTAAAAGAAAGGTGTCCGCTCGTTCTTTTAATTAACGCCTCCGTCTCTCGCAGCGTTTCGGGGAGCCGATGCCGGCAGCCGCCATCCATCCCCCCCCC
>VYZV01038095.1:1331-17211 GCA_013401275.1 Pandion haliaetus | reverse complement strand
GCCTGGGCCAGAGGCAGGTCCGACTTTTTGGAGCCGGGGAGGCTTCCAGCAGCTTCTCACAGGAGCCACCTCTGCAGCCCCCTCCCCCGCTACCAAAACAACCCCCCACGCTACACAAACCCATAACAATATTCAATGTTGGTTTTTTTTTATAGTGAACACTTAAAGCAACTAGTCTAATAGGAATCTTTGTTATTTTCTTCTATGAAAGCAGTGGGCACAAATTCTAACGATCTGGATATTCAAATTCAAAATGCAGATAAACTTACATGAGTAACTATCCAGATACTCTTTTTTTAATTTAGTGCTCATGGGCATAGAGGAAAACTGAAAAGATTCTTAATGAAAAAAAAAAAAGGAGGAAGGACTTTTTTTCTGTTTAGCAGCTCAAATAAAAAAAATTAGCAAAATGCAGACACACAAATTAAAAAAACATCATGTAAACAGAACTTAACTAATTTGATAGATTTTTCATACAGTCACTGTACTACAATATAAATTTACGTGAGATTCATAGATAACTTAAACACTATTGCATAAACCTATTTCCTTTAAATTAGTATTTCTTATAAATGTGAAGTTCCTTTAGAACACATTTTGAAATTATGTAAAATTTCTGTTGGGTGCTCATTTCAGTAATGCTTAATAAAGCTCAGGCATTAGTGACCACTATCCATAGTAGCAGAACACTTTTAGGCTTGATATGTCCAAGGTGAAGATGCACACAAAGTGTCTAATATAAGTTAGTTAGAAGATCAAGAAATGAAAAAAATTATTTATAATGACACAGTACACAACTATTCTTGATGAGGTATGTTCACATGGAAAAAACAGAATGAGAAATAAATATTCCATGTCACTCCTAAGTAGGCAATGAGATTTTAAAAGTACCCATGTAAACCCAAGAAATACCTTATTTCGATTTTGCATTGGTTTAAGAAGGTAAATTGCAAAGCTCTACACCTGGAGTGAAATAACTGCATGCATCAGTAAAACTTGGGACAAACTAGTTGAATAATAGCCCTGATGAAAATGATTGAAGGGACCATAAGCCAGTGCTGCATTCTCACTGCAAATAAATCAAAATACCCCAACTGGCCCAAACTGGACTACATTAGAAGACAGGTAGCCAAGAAATAAGGGATTTTCTGCACTGTATAGGTGAGGCCACACCTGGAAAACTTTTGAACCTCTACTTTAAGAGGAATTTCAAGACACTTGAGAGTGTCCAGTGGAGGGCTACCAAGTTGGTCAGGGGCCTTCATTCATTCATTCTAATTCAAAGTGTTAGGGTTCAAGAGCTGCTCTGACATAGTGACCACAATGTATGTGGGAGAAACATTTGTCAGGGTCAAAAAAGGCAAAAAAGGGAACAAATAAAAGGTAAAGGTCATATCTGAATGGTTAGGGGCTTTCAGCACATCACTTTAAAGCAGAGTTTGAGAGTGCTGGCCTTGCCTAATCGGGACATGAGGTTAAGGGGTACACTGTTAAGAGCCTACAGCTACGTGAGGAGGAATTACAAACACAGCACAGTTTTAGCAAGGGGAAATAGCCACAGGCTGCAGCTTGGGAGGCTCAGTTACGTCTTAGAAAAAGACGTATTTTTACTGGCATGGTAGTCCAGCACTTGAACGGGTTGACACAGGGTAGCGTAGAATCTGCATCCTTTGAGGATTTTAAGACTCAGCTAGCCAAAGTCACAGTGTCCAGATCTCGTATTGGCAACACTCCTAGTTCAGGCTGGACACTGGATCAGATGAATTCTGAGATTTCTTCCATACAATATTGCTGTGATTCTATGAAGTGAAGGAAACCAAGACCAAAACAAAAAAAAAAACAAAAAACCATAGGTGGACAACTTAGATGTAAATCTAAACAAAGGAGACCTCCCTCCTTGTACTGACCTGACAGTGCAGGGTCTCAGGGTTGGTCTGGGTTTCCTTTGGTCTGAGCTGGTTTGACATTGTTTGAAGAGCTGGCTGGTGGCCAAGTGACCAGTGAGGCCTCACCTGCTTCAGCTGAGGCTCTATGAATGCCATCCATGGTAAAGATTTATGTCAGTCTAGCTGAGAGATGTTGAGAAGGAAGCAGACTGATGAGAAAAACATATAAAATAGCCTCAAGTGGACACCAGGACTAAGGACCAAGAAACCTGCTCCATAAACAGCATCCTCCTCTTCCAGTGAAGAATGCAGGAGTGATGATGATAATTTGTTGTAACTGGAAGAAAGCAGCAAGGGCTGGAGGCTCCGTATGCAAAGGTGAGCTGAGTGCCAAGAGTCACAGCAAGACAGGACAGAGAAGTAGCCTCACCTGCAAGGATCCAGGATGAGGACCCAGAAAGTCAGGGTCAGGATCAGGTCTGGCAAGGCTATTCATAAATTTGTGTTTCTGCCCAAAGACAATGAAGTCTTCCATTATCTGTATTTTCTTATATTTTTTGTAATTGTTTATTTTTTAAGTTTTTCAATTTAATTTAATTTTAATATGTCATGATAATAATTACTATTACAAATTATAAGGCTATATACTTATAAATTCTTAAAATTATAATTCAGACACAAGAGTATTCCAGACTCAGATTTTTATGACAGAGTGCCTAAAGTGTGCAAACATTTGGATGGATCATTTATCATTTAATTATACATATGTGGTACGTTGACCTTGGCTGGATGCCAGGTGCCTACCAAGCCACTCTATCACTTCCCCTACTCAGATGGACACAGGAGAGTAAATATAACGGAAGGCTCCTTGTTGAGATAAAGACAGGGACATCACTCAGAAATTACTATCATAGGCAAAAAAGACTTGACTTGGGGAAAATTAATTTAATTTAATACTAATCAAACCAGAGTAGGATAATGAGAAATAAAACCTAGATCTTAAAACACCTTCCCCACACCCCTCTTCTTCCCGGGCTCAGATTCACTCCCAAGTTCCCTACCTCCTCCCCCTGAGCACAGGGGGCAGGGAATGGGGGTTGTGGTCAGTTCATCACACATTGTCTCTGCTGCTCCTTCCTCTTCACAAGCTTCCCTGCTCCAGCGCAGGGTCCTTCCCATGGGAGACAGTTCTCCATGAACTTCTCCACCATGGGTCCTTCCCACACAGGCTACAGTTCTTCACAGACTGCTCCAGCAGAATGGGTCTTTTCCACCGGTTTCAGACCTTCAGGAATAGACTGATCCAGCATGGGTCCCCTGCAAGGTCACAAGTCCTGCGAGAAAACCTGCTCCAGTGTGGGCTCCTCTCCACAGGTTCGCAGGTCCTGCCAGGAACCTGCTCCAGCACAGGCTCTCCACAGCATCACAAACTCCTGCAGATGCATTCACTTGCTCTGGTGTGGGGTCCTCCAAGGGCTGCAGGGGGGCAGCCTGCCTCACCATGGTCTTCACCACGGGCTGCAGGGGAATCTCTGCTCCAGTGCCTGAAGCACCTCCTCCCCCTCCTTCTTCACTGACCTTGGTGTCTGCAGGGTTGTTTCTCTCACACATTCTGACTCCTCTCTTCCAGCTGTTATTGTGCAGTAGGTTTTCCCCCTATGTTATCACAGAAGTGCTACTACTCTTGCTGATGGGCTCAGCCTTGGCCAGGGGCAGGTCTTTCTTGGAGCCAGCTGGCATTGGTTCTATTGAACATAGTGGAAGCTTCTAGCAGCTTCTCACAGAAGCCACTCCGTAGCCCCCTGCTACCAAAACCTTGCCATGCAAACCCAGTAGAGCACAGTATCGAAAGGGAAGCCAATACTCCAAACATGGAAATACAAAGTGTTAAGAAACTTACCCAAACACCAGCATACTGGAAACTGTCTTTATTATCTTAGTTTTACGGATTTTATGGCTATTATGGATCCTCAGAATTGCAGTGTGGAATTTATGCACTACGGATGTGTTAACATCACTGTTGTAGTAAGAATGACCAGATGAAATAGATCCAAATCCTAAATTCTGGATTACAGGGGCACAACTAGTGTCAAAATTTTGGTTTCTCTTTGTAGATAACTGTATTTTGTTGATCCTGTGGTTCTGAATAATTCCAAGAACATTTGAAATAAAATTAATGCTGAGATGATGTTATTTAGTATTTTATTTGATCTTGCAAAATTAAACTTCTTAGTGATATCTTTCTTAGGACAAGGATGAAAAAAGGTATACAAGTAAAAAGCAAGTGAAATGACATCATGTAGAAGTCCTACAGTTTCTATAATATCTGCGTTGAGGCAGTATCTTTATTTTCTATAGTTAGCATTAACTACAAGTAACATTTTCTTTTTTTCTTGATTTGAAGAATTTGTTCCATTTGCATATTTATAAAATTCCTAAGAACATTTAAGAATATATGAAGCTATTACTTCCAACACTGAAAAACAGCAATTCATGAGCCTGAGAGTTTCTTAACCTTCACTTTGCAAATATGAAGCTACAATAAAATCTAAAATAGAATCTTCCCTGAGTCCATAGGCCTAAGGAGTATCCTCATTGCAAATAAGATTCAGAATATCATGCTCCACTCATTGCTGCAGGAAATGTCTATTTTTTAGAAATCCAGGATTTTAAGACATTCATTTTAAAGATGTTTTTAAGAAAAAAAATCTGTCTGACAAATGAATAAATATTTCCCTCTATCTTTTTTCATATGAAACTCACTGATTTTTCTGGTTTTTTTAACTGACATTTTCTTCCAACTCTTTGCTATTAATCAATAAATATTTTTAGGAGAATCAACTGTGTAAGGAGTATAATTATTCTTGATAACAGTATCATTCACAGTGACACTGTATAGTAACAACAAGATGACATTACAGTACTGCAATTCAAAACAATATCTAAATGATATTGTCTATTTTTGAGGGATTTTAGCAAACTTTTATTAATCATTAATCTAGTAGTATGTTGTGTGGCACTTTTGAAATGTCATGCTATTAAACTTTTGTGAACTGTTGCAGAGTACTATACAAAATCCTGAAGTGCTAAGTCTACAGACTAGTCTACAGCTATCAGATTTTCATTTGACGTACATATATAATATTGCAATGCAACAAAGGAATGAAATTAAATTTGCTGCAGACTGTCAGCTCTCATGATCTGTTATTCTCATAAGAATACCAGTTGATAACAAATTAGGAATGTGATGACCAGGAATAGGAAAATTCTACAAAATGAAGCCCACATGTAAAGTTTTCTGGAACAGTGGAACCTCTTTACAATGTATCATATCTAAGAGATCCCTACTAATATTTATTGGTTGCCTGTAACTAAATATAGTCCTTGTGTGGTTGGACATAGCTTCTAATTCTTTAGATGTAGCTGTTGTTATGATTCTTTCTCCATGTTCTTGCATGATACTCATTTTGATCTGTTATAGTTACCATTAAAAGACAATCATTTGCTACTGCATGTCTGTAAAATCTTCCATATTATGATGTACAGTTTTAGCAAAGGAGCAAAATCCTACTGAGGCTACAGCTTTGCTCCTTTCTATTTTTAAAGAGGGAGACTTTAATTTAAAAATAAAAAAAACAGTTAAAGGCAGATAGAGAAGCTTCTAGACACATATTTTTGTGATACAGAGCCTAAATACTGCAAGATGGGTCACTTATAGTTCATTTACCTACAGTACTATTAGGTGAGGCAAAATTTCAACCACTGTAAAACAAGGGAAACCAAAGCTTAAGTAAACACCAACATCTGGGCAACTATCAAATAGGGTGTTTATTAGTAGTGCTTTGCATGTTTTAAATTGGAATTTTAAATCAGAAGAAAATAGCTAAAGGAAGTAAAATACAATTTCAATACCATGTATCCAAGAAGTATAATTGTTCTGGACTATGTCCAAACTTTGGTAGTAAAATTAAATTTAGATGTTTTGGGGTAATGATATTACAATAAAATTCAACATTATATCTATAAAAGAGATGTTACCTAGTTATTTTTTATTGGATTGTAAAATAAGGTATTTCCTAACACTGCATAAAAATATTCCATAAATTTTAAGCTACTTGATATCATGACTTTATAATGATATCTTGCAGAAAAGTACATTTATTGTAAGCATTATGAGCTAATACAGGCAGAGGATAACAATTATAAATAAGCTTTGTTGCTACATCTGAAAAACATCTGCTAATTTCTTCAAGGAGAAAAGAAACATTCCACGGTTAAAGGCACAATATAACTGTCTTAGTTAATGAAAAGTGTAAATGTTTACACATAATCTTTCTGCCATGCTAGTGATATTTAATTCAAACATACTGTAATATTAATAGAAATTATAAATATTTCTTCTAATACAAAGCCTTAGTTCCTGGATGAAATTTTCACTGTTTCTGCTGATTCCAGTGAAACATTTAGGACTTGATTTCACTACCTTCTTAAGACATGGGAAGCAAACCAATAAGACAAAAAGATTTGTGGTGAGTCTTCATTTAGCAAATCAGAGATATTCCACTCAGTTATGAAGGGTTTTGACAACTCTGATGCACACAGATAGAATTTGTCCTAATGAACTTGCTGAAAATAAACTTTGGAAAAGTGGGATTTTTCTGCGTAAGGAAAAGAAAAATGCAAAATATTCAGCTAAAAAATGAAAACTGTATATTCAAAACCTTTTTTCCTCAAAATTTATCTTGTAATATTTTATTTTACCTGGACCTATGAAAATAACAAAAAATATATTCTTTTATACTTGAATTTTCTAATCAACATCTAGATTACTGTGTGGTGGAAATTAAATGACTGCAGAGAAATGAGTTCTTTAATATGTGAACTTATCCCAAGTGCCTGTAAGCATCAGAATAGAAGCTTACAAATGCATTTACTTTATGAATTGTCTTCTGCCCATGAACCGACTTAGAATCCTTTTGTCATTACACTATTTATATATTCCATTCATTATATTCAGCTCAGTGGTGGCCACATTAGAACCTTGATGCTCTGTAGAGAAATAAGCATGAGTTTTAAAGGGGATTTTCCTTCTGTAATCTAGTAATCTTTTCCTACATGTATGTTTTCACAACTGAGTTATCTATAGGAATTTCGTTACACAATATTAATGACAAGGTTTTTTTCATTGTTATTAATTCATTTACTAGGCTTACTTTTTCCATGAAAATTGAGTTTTTATCTGTGCAAAACCATTACTGAACAAACTTGTTTTGGGTTTGTGTGGCAGGGTTTTGGTAGCAGGGGAGGGGGCCAGAGGGGTGGCTCCTGTGAGAAGCTGCTGGAAGCTCCCCCGGCTCCAAGTCAGACCTGCCTCCGGCCTAGGACAACCCAATCGGTGACAATGGGATATATATCAGATAACATATTTAAGAAGGGGAACCTGCAGTATGTGGGGGATTGGAATGTGAGAGGAAGACCTCTGCAGATACCGAGGTCAGTGAAGAAGGAGGGGCGCGGAGGGACGCCTGAGGAGGCTGATGGCCCTGCAGCCTGTGGTGAGATGGCAGGCTATCCCCTTGCAGCCCATGGAGGTCCACAGTGGAGCAGATGCCCACCCGCAGCCCATGGAGGAGCCCACACCAGAGCATTTGGATGCCCCTGGTGATGGCTGTGACTCCATGGGAAAGCCCATGCTGGAGCAATCTGTGACTGAAGGACTGTAGGCTGTGGAAAGGACCCATGCTGGAGTGGCTCATGAAGAACTGCAGCCTGCAGAAAGGACTCACGTTGGAGAAGTTTGTGAAGGACTGTCTCCCGTGGGAGGGACCCCACAGTGGAGCAGGGGATGAGTGAGGAATCCTCCCCCTAGGAGGAAGGAGCAGCAGAGACAATGTGTGACGAACTGACCCAAACCCCCCATCCCCTGTTCCCCTGTGCTGCCGGGGGGAGGAGGAGGAGAGAAAACCGGGAGTGGAGTTGAACTTTGGAAAAAGGGAGGGGTGGGGAAGGTGTTCTAAGGTTTGGTTTTACTTCTAATTATCCTTGTTTTGATTTGATTTGTAGTAAATTATATTGATTTTGTTTTTTCCCCAAGTTGCGCCTGTTTTTTGCTTGTGACCATAACTGGTAAGTGATGTCTCCCTGTCCTTGTTGCAACCCATGAGTGTTTCTTTATATTTTGTCCTCATCATCCCACTGTGGGGGGGAGGAGTGAGCAAGCGGCTTCATGGTGCTTTGCTGCAGGCAGGGCTTAAACCACGACAAAACTGAAAATGTATTTTATTTAACTTTAAATTTTGATGTGTGAGCAGCGGTAGTGACAGTTATGTCTGCTGCTGAATATAGTATCTGATGACTTGACTCCCAGTGAAAGACTTTCATGAATAAGAAACAGGAAGAAAACAATCCTTCTCCCTCCTTCCCCTAGGTACTTTGTAGTGTTCTCAATAGATAATCAATGCAGATGTCAAAGGTAAATGAAAGGCCTTTTATTATTGTCTTTTTTCTCCCTTAAATTGCAAGTGATTCCACAATTACTTTGGTTTATTTCCACTAAAGGTAACCTTTATCACTGTAACGTTTATCTGGTGAAGCATGGCGACTCCAGGCATTCATTCATTGTCTCATTTATTCTTCCAATTCAAGATTGCTAAATTGACCTTTTGCCTTCATTAAAAATTGACTCTTAAAATAAGCTTTAGAATAATATTCTAACTGTTGAATATCAATTTTTTCTAGATTAGGAATGAATTTATTTTACCAGGGAAATTGATCCTGCACATCTGATCCAAACCAGTAAAATTTCAACATTTATCTCATTTCTGCACATCTGATCCAAACCAGTAAAATTTCAACATTTATCTCATTTAAAGTAGATGAGGATTTAAATAGACAGGGAGCCTTTATCACTGTTTATCTAGAATTGCTAATTATGTGTTAAGTATTTTTATGTTGTGTTTGTTCTAATATATTCTTCATTGTGATTATTCCCTACAGGCACCTAAAAAAAGACATCTTCATCACTCTTATTTCTTTCTAACTTTACACAGCATATTTCATTCATTTTTTTCACTTTTGCCACAAAATGCTTTGATCAGTTGAATAACAAACAATTTCATGAATGCCAATCTCTTAGTCAGGAAAAGGACAGTGCTTTCTAAAGTATTTGTAATCATGTTAATACAGTTTTAGGACGCAGTAAATAATTTAGGTTTTAGGAATTTTTTGATGATGACAGATTAATAAGAAATCTGCACCTGAAGAAATTCCTCAAGGCTGTTCTATTTTGAGAGAAATTTGCCTTCCAGAGAGCTTTCACTTCAGTCTATCTCCCTTATCACAATCCAAAACAAAATGGATAAAACAAGGGGTGTGGAATCGGAGCACCTATAGAAACTATAGTTGAGACATTGATGAGGATCTGTAAGGATCATAATTTTACTGAAAATATAACAATAATTAAAACCTTTGAGAATATCATTGATTGCAAGTCCGTACAGTATGTTCTAATTCAACTCCTTTCATTTGACACTTCACTACTTAAAAATATCTTTTAGGAACTATTGTATTGGAGAAATTCAGTAGAAGAATCTCAGGAGCAATAATCCCATTCACGGAGACATGCTAGGTGCTGACTAGCTGGAAAGCAACTTTGCTCAGAAGGACCTGTGGGTCCTGGTGGACACCATGTTGAACATGCACCAGCAATGAGCCCTTGCTGCAAGGGCAGCCAAGAGCCTCCCAGGCTGCAGTAGGAGGAGTGTTGCCTGCAGGTGGAGGTGTGTGATCCTTCTCTTCTACTCAGCACTGGTGAGACCACACCTGGAGTGCTGTGTCCAGTTCTGGGCTCCCCAGCACAAGAGAGACATGGCTGTACTGGAGAGATCCCAGCACAGGGCCGCTAAAATGATGAAGGGCCTGAAGCATCTCTCCTAGGAGGAAAGGCTAAGAGAGCTGGGACTGTTTAGCCTAGCAAAAAGAACGCTAAGGGGGATCTTATCAATGTGTACAAATACCTGTTGGAATGGAGTAAGCAAGATGGAGGCAGACTCTTCTCAATGGTGTTCAGTGGCAGGTCAAGAGGCAACAGGCACAGTAAATTCCCCTTAAGCACAAAAATCCTCTTTTTTCACTTGAGGGTGATCAAACACTGGCACAGGTTTCACAGAGAGGACATGGAATCTGCATCTGTGAAGATATTAAAAACCTAACTGGACTTGGTCCTTGCCAGCTTGTGCTAGCTGACCCTCCTGTGAGCTCCTGTTTATCCTATATGATCTGCAGAGGGTCCTTCCTACCTCAACCATTCTCTGATACTGTGATTCTATGATTCAATAAAATGATCTTACATGATCATAATTAATTTATTTATAGTTCCAAGTAACTTTCTACTAAATTTAATCTACCAAAAAATTATTTTAAAATGCCATTTTTATTCTTGATGGCTATGATACTCATTTGAAGTGATAAAATTTGGGGGGGAATTTTCAAGGATTTAAGGATATTTACTTCATAAATTCTGTTAAACTCATGAATGAAAAAAGCTTCTGTTAATCCTCTGTCTTGGGAAAAAATCTCAAAATACAAAAATATTTTTAATAATTCATTATCATTTTAAACATTAACATGTCCTGATGGCATGCTTTCCAGAGCTGATGTACATTGAAAGTGAACAATTTGGATCAAGCCTTTACGTTTAATTTCTGAACAGGCATAACTTTTTTTTTTTTTTTTTTTTTAATTTCGTGATCAGCTTTAGACTGAAGGTAGAGCTCATATGTCAACTTAGGAGCCCATAGGATAACTCTGTAACTAACAGCCCCTCTTTCTAGCTCTAAAATCTTTCTAATGTCATTGTCATATATATTTTCCTGCAAGACTATTTCATGTATCTAACTGAATACCAAAGAAAACCGTATTTGAGGACTTTGGACCCACTGCCATAGAGGACATAAGAGGAAAGTTCCTGTACACTGTATACATGTAGGAAGCTAACCTGATTCTCATGGAATCACAGCAGCTGATCTAGATAGTTCCTATATCTATCTAGTAGATAAGACGAGAGGAAATGGCCTCAAGTTGCATCAGGGGAGGTTTAGATTGGAAATTAGGAAAATTTTCTTGACAGAAAGGGTTGTCAGGCATTGGAACAGGCTGCCCAGGGAAGTGGTGGAGTCACCATCCCTGGAGGGATTCAAAAAGCATGTAGACAGGGCACTTCATGACATGGTTTAGTGGGCATGGTTGATGGTTGGACTCGATGATCTTAAAGGTCGTTTCCAACCTAAATGATTCTATGATTCTAGTACAATACAGTCACTTTGCTGTCTGTTGTTTACTAATGGTGTACATCTTAAAGTGTAGATGAGAGTCAAGAGCTGAATCCAAGTAAGCACAGCATGCAAAACCTTAGTATTTTCTGCTACTTTGAAAAACTGCAAACAAATGTCCTTAACTATCTCCTCCAAATCGTGAAAAGAAACTATTCTGCTAATGAAATATTCTTTCATATGTCACAGTCTTGTAAAATATAATTAAACAGCATACAAAGAAGGACTTTCAGGAACACATCCACCTAATTCATACTTCTAATCATGGCCAAATTTCTATTGAAATTTCTTTAAAAAATTTTAATTCCTGAATATGTAGATTAAAAATCCATTAAAATGAAGTTATTTTTGGCTTTGGAGATTAGTTATTTTCAGTACATTTTTACTTATATTTCTTACTTACCAATCTAGCATACTTATGCAAATAAATCTGCTTCTTTTTTCAGCACTTGTATTTATTAATTTCTCATTTACCTCAGGATTCTTCACAGTACTAATAAATATTACTTTATAATTTCCATGTTCAGTAACACTGGCAATTGAGCTGTTAAGCTGATTCATGCTTATCCTAGCAAAAAAAAGGTCTATAAGTGGCTTTGAATCTTTTGGTAATGATGCAGGAAGATTTCTAGCCCAGCAGTTGCCCCCTACCACTTTCTCATCCCCTATTATTTTGTGTCACAATGCATCATTACAGACTGATGTTTGCTTCTGTAGAAGTCAGCAAAAAGAGATTGCATAGCCCACATTGGCCTCTTTTCTTTGCATTAACTCTGTCAGTTTTGATTTGTTGTTTTTCAGAATATTTCAAGCACTGCCAACTTCAGGGATTTTATCTTTATAGAAAAATATTTTCTTTAATTTTTGGGCTGGTATTAAATTTTTATTATTACTTCGACCAAGTGAAAAAACAAATTAATATTGCAATATTGATCTTTATCAAGAATTGTTTATGCAAATACTGTGAGACAGCATGCCCTGTGTTTGGAATAAAGGTTTTTCATGAGTCTATATTCAGCTTTTCTTATTGTCAATAGAACAGCTGAAGACAAGTGTTTCTCAGTTTGTTTTCAAATAAATATTGGAATTTACTTACATGGAATGTTAGCTGACTGAAATGTATTTAGTAAAAAAACCCTGAGATATATAGTATACACATACGAAATATTTGATTTTAGTCATGTTCATAAATCCAGCTGTGAAAGAGTTAAATTTCTTCATAGTAGCTTGCATGGGGCTATATTTTGGATTTTTGCTGAAAACAGTGTTTATAACACAGTGATGCTTTAGTTTTTGCTGAGCAATGCTTACACACTGTCAAGGCCTTTTCTGCTTCTCAGACTGCCCTGCCAGCAAGTAGGCTGAGCGTGCACAAGAGGTTGGGAGGGAACATGGGCAGTACAGCTGACCCCAACTGACCAAAAGGCTATTCCATACCATGTGTTGTCATGCTCAGCAATAAAAGTTGGGGGAAGAAGGAGAAAGGGGGTGGTGTTCAGAGTTACAGACTCATAGAATCATTTAGGTTGGAAAACACACTTAAGACCATAGAGTCCAGCCGTTAACCTAACACTACCAAGTCCACCACTAAACCATGTCAGCATGGTTACGACATTTGTCTTCCCAAGTAACTGCTACATGTGGTGAAGTCCTGCTTTCCTGGAGATGGTTGAACAACTGCCTGCTAATGGGAAGTATTGAATGAATTTATTATTTTGCTTTGCTTATACAGTTTTTGCTTTAGCTATTTAAACTGTCTTTATCTCAGTCCATGAATTTTCTCTACTTTTACCCTTCCAACTTTCTCTGCCATCCCACTAAGGGGGAGTGAGTGAGCAGCTGTGTGGTGCTTGGCTACCTACTTGGGTTAAACCAGTTCATTATGGTGCCTAGGTATACGTATCTAACTAAGTAAGGCAGGACTGACAAAGAAAAAAATAGACCTTTTTTTTTCCCTGGAAATAGCACTTCTTCATAATTTTTTTCCTTTCTGAGAAGATGTTATTTTTGGCTCTGTGTGCATGGAATAAAGAATGAATTTTTATTAAAATAATAAAATTAGATTTTTTTTTGTAATTGGACTGAGTATGTCAAGACATGTATCTAAAAAAGTTGAAGATTGTCAAAATACACCTTTCCAATAAATTTAACAAAAAGTGGTTTTGGAATCAACTCGTTTTAGGCTATGAGGGACCCCTGGTGAGAATCAAAGGAAAGGTCTCTTAGAGGTGAAGAGGAATAAATTGCCCTTATTCTTCTTGCTGAATCTACCATGATGGATCATGGTCATTAGTATTGCAGTGAAACTCAAAGTGCCTCACAGACTGAAGCAGTCAGCTGGGATTCTGATTGATACACATGAAATATTTGACATAAATGCTCCAGAAGAACTAAAGCTTCCTAGAGACAGTGAACTTTTAAAGACTAGCCAAACAAACCAACTAATATAATTGCATAGACTAGCAGACTAAGGAAATGGTGATGTGCCCAAGGGTAAAGACTGGGGACTGTGGAAGAACACCAATTGTGGATGCTCCATTGCAGTCAGTGGTGTTAGGTGTTTCACAACAGCCTAAGAAAGATGACTGTAGAAACAGATGTCTATAAGTTTTGATAAAATTTGTGCTGCTTTAGAGACATTGTCAATTGAGTATTCCCTAGAAGAACCATTTTCAATGTATTTAAATTTGCCAACCCCTAATTTTTTGTGGTACAGGGTGCATTTTCAATCTGACACATAAAGTTGTCTCTGAATTTTAACTAATACAAAAAAGAGGGTTTTATGTTTTGTTTATTTACAATTTTGTATTTTGCTTCTAATTGGATGGGTTACACTGGTGGTTTTTTTGAACAAAACATGAAAACTTTTCCTTTAGCATTGAGTTACTACTTACATAATTATATTAATTACATTAATACTAAAGATTTCCTTGAAGAGTAATATTCATATAAGTTCATAGTTAGCTTACAGCTATTCAGACTGTGTAGGTCTTTTCCAGTTCATGCTGTGCATTCTTTCCTCTTAATAGGATCAAATAAGAGCCTGTCTAGAATTCATATTTCAGCTAATCATTGCTGGATCATTCAGTAAACTTCTCTGCTTTCTTCACTGTTAGAATCAAAGTTATCAACTTCTGGAACAAGACTTGAACATAGTGCTTCAATACTCATATTTTCATAATGAGTAGGGAGAGAACTAAAAAGTGTCTGGTTTCCTTTTTATGTCTCCATTACATGTCAATTCAATTTTAGTCGAAATTATTTTCTCTTATCAAACAGATTTGCAGTTAAAACTTCTCAATAGAGGCTTTTCCCCCTGCCCCTTTTTCCCCCACTCTAAGTATATTGACTGTTGTCCCTTATTTCTTTAGAGTTTTAAATGGTGGTTGAGATGTCATGATAAATTATTTATGTAAGAATGCAGCAAAGACAGGCTGCAATTTCAAGGTGACACTCTTTCAAAGAGATATGAAAGATGGGGGGCAGGAATGCAACTTTGCTGAACTAACCAGGCAAGTCATTAAGAGTGTTTTGAAAGAGAGAATGAGTTTACAGAGAGAAGTGTCCAACATCTCACTTTCATTGGCACTTTCTTAGCTGTCAGTACTTCCTAATGACTATTGCTCAAGGTGCATGTTAATGGTTATTTTATGAGCATGTATAAAGTTTCTTGTCACTAAGCATGTACTACCTGAATGTACCTCAATACACTTTCTCAAGTTATTATCCTTTCCATATTGAAAACCATGAAATACACAGAGCATCCTTTCTATGCATTTTGGAAGCGTTAAATGATGAGAAATGTTTTGGTGAGAGAAGCATCTTCCAACAGCAGATTAAAGTGATAGAAACTCCAGATTAGATATGTAAACTGATTTAGGTGTCTAACCATTCTTTGATTTTGGTTTACCATAACAGTATTTGAGTAAGGGGTTCAATAAACTTGCTCAGCTGCATTTTACTCAGTATTTTTGACAATCCTGTCTTTTGCTATAGATAGAAATGGTACCACTATGACTGTGTAAGGCTTTTCCGTCTTGCGATTTGGTGGCGCACATCAAAAGATATTCAATCACTTTATTATTTACAGTGGCAGTTGAATGGAAAATTTTACTTCTTGATGTCAGTTCACTCATTTCATGCTTGAAGTACTCTATACTTTTATCTTTGAAATGATGGTGCTATTCTCGGAGGAAGTAACACAGGCTGAGTGGTTTTAACTCACTAGTTAAGACTTTTTTTATAAATATATTTAAAATTATTAGTTACTCTTAATGCAATACAAGGGAAGTCCACCTGGATCTATATCAGGTATAAATGCTGGTACAAGGTTCACTTTTTTTTTCCAGCCAGATAGACAGGCTACATGGTTGCTTTTTACCAACTGCTTGTGCTGAGCTCATTTTGAGACTCTGTCTGTTCATTCAAATGAACAATTTTGTCACATAATAAGTTTGAACGGAGACTTCATGTTTCCTGTCTAAAGCCATTGACCCATGGGTGAACAGAGAGCAAACAAGATCCTCAGTAAGTAGGTGTTACGGGTTTGTGTGGCGCGGTTTTCCTTGGTGGCAGGGGAGGGGGGCTGCAGAAGCGGCCCCTTTAAGAAGTTGCTGGAAGAATTCACTGCCCCAAAATGTCGGACCCGCGCGCCAAAATGTCGGA
>VYZV01038094.1:44038-57802 GCA_013401275.1 Pandion haliaetus | reverse complement strand
CATGTCCGGTACCGGGGAGGCCAGAGCTCAACCGCAGAAAATGGGACGTGGGGGTAAAACCGGTGGGATTTTTGGTGCCCGGCCACAGCGCTGGACGTCACGTCGCGGGGAGCCACGTCCCCGAGCGAGGACGCCCTTCTCGGGATGCCCGGGCAGGCTGGTGCTCACCGGGGCAGGGCCCGCTCCGCTTCCAGACACCCCTTTGCCTGGTCCCCCCCCCAAATTCGGAAAACTTAATAGATGAATCGCTGCTGCTGCAGAAGGGTGAGCGGCCGCGGACAGACCCTGAGCCCCCGGGGACCCTGGCGAGCTCCCCCCCGGGGTGCTGAAGTGGCTGTGGCGTCTCCTGAGGTCCTCGGAGCCAGAGCCAGATCCTCGGAGCTCCTTAGGTGCCTCTGGATGCAAATGCGCATCCAGTTGGATTCACAACAGCAACAAGGCGCCCATTAAAAATCAACGGGAGCGAGCAGCCGAGGCGCGTCCGCAAATCCCGCTCGCTGCCTGTCTTTACGCTTCAGCATCTAAACATCCTTGTAAATCTGTCTCCATCTAATGTGCTTTTAGTTTTGAGTTTGTTAGCTTTAAAAGGGAGAAAGGGGTCCGTTGTAAAACACCTCCAGTGCCGCATGTAGATAGGTGGGATATAAATAAAATATGGACTGCCGTCATTATTTATTTAGCAAATCTATTTTGAAAAACCCAATGAACTGTGGGGTTCTGCATCCCTCCCCCCACCAAAAAGTAAAACAAATAAAGGCAGAATTATTTTTGAATAACGCTGCCGGCGTGTCCTCCCACGCAGCCAACTCCTCATCCTCCGCCATCAAGGTTATACATCTCTTTATCTGACTCCCATCAAGATATTTCTCTATCAAGCCACCGACAACCAATCTTTCTCCCTGTCACTGGGAAGCTATCATAAAGCTGTCCACTTGTCTATCAAGTTTATTTGTTTTCATTCATCAAGCCAAGCCACTAAAAGCCTTCCTGGACACGCCGAGACGGCCAGCGGTGGTCCCTCCCCGGCGCGTGGCTGCGGCCGGCACGGGGGACGGCAAAGGGAGCTTTCAGGAGTTGAAGCCCCCAAAGCCGGACCACCGGGAGACCGCTGCAGCCGATGGAAAAAAACCTTCTCAGGGATGCTGGAAGAAGCTTTTCTGGGGTGGATCCAGCTTGAAGACACGGACCTTGACCCGGTCCATCCATGACTGGGGCTCATGCAGGTTGTGACTGCACCTGGTTTGCTCACGACGAGGGCTGTGCCGGGGCAGAACCGCTCTAGGGGCTTCAGCCGCCCTCAAAAACCGAAGGCAAACATCCCGAGGGAGTAACCCCGGATAACCTGGCTCGAGGTGCTCCTCGACCCCCGAGCTCTCCGGCCACCCACTGAGGTCTGACACCGGAGACAGGTGGAGGGACGGTTCTCCTCAAGGTACCGGAGGGGTGCTGACCGCCCAGCGCGAGCAGGACCACCAGCGGAGGCATAACACGCGTCCTCCACTGCCAAACCAGTGCGGGAGCTGCTGGGGAACTGGTTCCCGCTCCCTAACGCTAAACCACTGCGCGGCGGGATGACGGCTGCCGGCAGGAGACTCACAAATGCCAATGAAGATCAAAAAAATAGAGGGGGCTGCGAGAGCCCTGAACGCTCCCAGCCGGCCACCCCGCTCCTTGTTGGGCGTTTCAAAAATTAGAACATCAGCAGCAGGAAAACCCGTGGCTGGGGCCAGGACGACCCACAAGCTCCCGGGGACGGGAGTCCCGGCCCGGCTGAGGCCGTGGCATCAAGGAACCGAGCCGGATTTCCATCACCTCCAGGCTCAATAACTCCAAGGCCTGGGCTGGGGGTGGGCAATTACTTTTCCTCCCCAGGAACACAAGGCAAGTTCAGGGCTGGGCTCTCCCAGCAATCCCAGGCTCCAGATTTTGGCTATCCGGCCTCATTTAGACAGCCGAACTCTTCGAGCGCTGGCGGCAGCGATGCCAGGGACACTGCCTGCCCCCAGCCCCGGCCAGCTGGCACAGGCGCAGCCTGTGGGACACCCCGCTGTCCCCCCGGCTCCTCCGCTGAGCCCCCGCAAACTGCTGAGCCCTCACTCGGTTTGGGCTCCCGGCTGGACCGCGGGACAGCAGCCGGCAGGGAGCTGCCACCCCTCCGTGCCAGGCTCCGTGTCCCTTCTCCCGGGCACTTGGTCTTTTGAAAGAAAAGGTCACTGGAATATTTTAATGCAATTTAAAAGAAAAAAAAAAAAAAGTCTTTTTCCCAAGCCTTGTCCTTGGAAACAGCTAAACAAATTTGGCTGAAACTACAGGAAAAAAAACACCTCGACTGAGAAATTCCGCCCAAACAGTGAAGTCACCAGCAGCTACAGCACCAGGTATTCAGCAGCAGGCTCTACTCCAGCCCTGCCTGAAACACCTCAGGCGAGGCTTGCCGGGAGAGGCAGTGCCTTTTATCAGCCCAACTGATAGAGCTGGAGAAAGCAGATAAGCTTCCAAGCACGTGAGACCTTTCCCAGGTCCCTGCTCCAGGGAACGGAGCTCGGCATTCCCGCCGGCAGGGCCAGCGGGGCACACGGGGACCAGGGGACACCCCCGGCAGAGCGAGGGGCCGTCCCATCCCCCGGCACAGCGTGTGCCATGGCCCCCGGCACGCTGCTGCCGGATGGCGGGGCAGGGGGAGTCACAAGGGTCAGAGCCGCCGAAATGCTGCCAAGGGTCTCCAAAGGGCTTTGGATCAGGATCGGGCCCTCGAGGAGGGAAATACCTTGAAGTAATAATTACTAAATTAATCAAGCTCCACCATACCCCTCAAGACTAATCAATTCCATAGTTATTTTGCGGATCGAGAAACGGAAACAATAAAAAGACCATCGCGCTGCCTTCGGCGGCGGCTATCGATTTTGGTCGGCCGCGGTTTGGGGTGCCAGTTCCCACCCAGGCACTCGCCAGCCGGCGAATCTGCGCCGTTCGGCAAAGCACGGCTACGCGGAGAGGCCACGGCGGGTGCCGGGCAGCACCAGTGAGTCCCGCTGCTTCCCCCGGTGCTCCGCACGGCTTTTCTCTGCCTGTGCAGGCAACGTGCGGGAAGCTGCCAGTTCACGCGCAAGCGGTAAGCCCAGCTCAGCCCAGTGCAACAGCTCGCGCTCCACCGGAGCTGCGGGAGGTCACGGATCAAATTCACTGGAAAATGGGGAGAGCACAAGGAAACAGCCCGGTTAATCCTTGCCATCCAGCTCCCCGACGGGTGTTTGCTTCCCAGCCCAGTCCTGGTTTAGTTTCTACACGTCTCAGCCAGGCACAGAGCCCGCAGCTTTGCATGTAACGACTTTTTATTCCCCCCTTTCTTGGTAATTGGAAGGAAAACATTTTCTACGGTTTTTCTTGCCTTCTTTCTAACAGCACCGGGTTGTTTTTCTTACCAAACAAAAACAACTATTTGCCTTAATTATTGCAAATCCTCGTATTTCCAGCCCCTAGCTACTCTAGGGGGGCGAGGCTGGTTGCAGGGAGGTATAATTTACACCCGTCTTCTTTAGCTTTAATTGCATGAGCCTAGAAATTATGGAAAATATTTGCTACCAAAAGAAAAAACTTCCCACTTAAAAGGTGAAGCGTCGCAGCAGAAACGCCTGGGAAGAGCCGGCACAGAGGCAAGCCTGCTGCCTCCTTACAAAGGCTGGTTATAATTTAGCTGCAACAGGAAAAAAAGGGGCCCAGGCGGGTCCCTCCGAGCTTTCCGAGCCTGAACACAAACCCTCGCGCAGACGCAGGATCCGAGCGTGGGGGGATCCCAGCCGGCAACGGGGTCTGTCCGCATGGTACGGCAACGGCAGGGTCGTGCCGATGCCCCAGCCGCGGCATCCCCGGGAGAGAGCCAGCCCGGCAGCCCTCGGCATCCACCAGCACCGAGCCCCCAAAAGCCCGAGAGGCCGGGGAGGGGGCGGGCAGGGGGAGTTTGCCGTTTAGCGCATTTGCTGTTTAAATAAAGACACATGTGAGAAATTAAGGGCTAATTTACAGCTGGTCCTGGGCAGCCACGGGCAGGGGAGGGGGGAAGAGACAAATCCATTAACTGACCCAAAAGTCAGAAGCCCCAAATAACGAACAGCCACGAGGGCATTACTCCTGGCTCATTAGCGGCCGCTGTCAGCTTGGGCCTCTCCGCTCACCCAAGCCACGCCGGCGCTGATGGCAAAGCTCCTGACCGCGGGCAGCCCTGCCTGCGCCGGGGCACGCGTGGGGAACGGCTGCTCCCCTCAGCCGGGAGGGACAGGCTGGCACCGGGCCAGCAAGCGGGCAGCCGCACGGCGAGGGTGAGGAACCGCTGCGGCGAGCTGCCAGCGGTGGCTCCTCCATCTCCCAAGGTGGCTGGAGCCAAGTGCCGCGATGCCTGACTGGGACACAGGCCTGGTTCTGCCGCAGCCCCTGGATCAGAGGGAGCTTCCACGAGGATGCTGAAACTTGCTGCTCGCTTCATTTCCATCCGTCGGGCTGCCTGAGCCCCCCCCCACCCCCAACCCAGAAAACATCCCGACAGGCGTCGAGAGCCGCACCGGAGCTGTTCACATGCGGCCAACGCTGGCCGTGCCCAGTGGCACTTTGGGTCGAGCTGCCCCGGGAAGAGTGTGGGATGATCGCTCCGGGCACACGGCCGCTCTCCAGGGCAGGCACAGGGTTAGCAGCAGGGACTAGACGGGTCTGCACGGAGGGGCCCATCCCTCGGGGTCCCCGACGGGGAGGGATGACCCCGAGTTCATGAGGCTGGTTGTGCAGCACGGTGGGCTATCCATCAATGCGGCTGGACCCAGGCATGGCTCGAGCCACCTGGATTTCGGCAACCAGGAGAGGCCCCTGGAGCCCCCCCCGGGCTCCCTGAGCCCCCACTTTATTTAGGAAATCCCTTCCAAATAAGCAGACGCAGTGGTGCAAAACACTGCAATTATAACCCAGAGCTCCTGTGCGGATCCCCCTGGGACCCCAGGCACTCACTCCCCTCCAGCAGGAAGGGTGGGACAGCCCCAAACTGGAGCTCAGGGTGGAAACCCAGAGGAGGGAAACATCCCAACCTCTCTGGCACCCTCCCCGCACAGACACGCTTTGCCCAGGGCCGTCCCGGGCGCTGCCTCCCCCGGCGCAGACACACACCTTTCCCCCAGCAGCACCGGGCACGTTTTGCTGCCTCACCCCATGCTCATTAAAACACCCAGCCCCAAAATCGAGCTGCAGATAAAGCCTTCCTCTGGCTGCTGAGCCATCCCACGCCAGAGCCACGCCGGCACGGGCGAGCGTGGTTCCCCTCATCTCGGGGAGCACGGTGGCAATTTGTGCCCGCTGCGGCCCGTTGCGAGAGGCGAGCGCTCAGCCGTCAGAGACGCGGGCACTGCGAGCATCCGCGCACCTCTCGCAGCAGCCGTCCTCAAAGCAATTTGCAAACGTTAATTAAACCACAGCCCCTTCACGAAGCAGGGTGGGAAATGATGCAGAATGTCACCTGGATACTCATGCAGCTGACGCCTCTAAAACCCACCCGGGACAAACCACCTCGCTGCAGCACGGGAAACTGAGGCACACGGGGATGTCTCTCTCAAGGTCAGACAGAGGTGACCCTCCCAGGAGGAGGGAGTGGAGCCCAGGAGCCCCGACTCGCAGCCCCAGCGTCGCTCAGACCAGGCACACGCTCCCTTTGCAGGGCAGCAGCATCCTCCTGGCTCTGCCCAGGGTGGGAGCTGGACCCTGGAGCTCTGCCCCGAGCACTGTCCCCTCCCTCCCGCGGTCACCTCTGCCGTCCTGCCGGCAGCACCGGGGTGGGGGTAGTATATATTTTGCTTATTTTCACAGCAAGGCTCCCCTGCTCTCTCCAGGGCTCTGGAAGTCCCCGGAGCTCTGGCAGGTGGGAGCGCTGGCCGGGGCAGGCAGGTCTGTGTTCCCTCCTGCCCGCGGTGATTTCCCCCAGGTGCCAAAGCCTCCTTGCCAGGGCAGTCAGTTTGCTGAGAAATTCAGCCCACGGGCTGGGCTGGGGCAGCTGCCTCCGAGACAAAGCTCACCCCCGGTCGGGCAGATGAGGGGAATCGGGGGTGCAGGTGAGGACCAGGGGGTGGCCAGGCCGAGCCCTCGCTCCTCCCAGAGCCCAGGGTTTTTAAGTTTCTGGAGGAGCCGAGCTGAGCTTACGGAAACACCCAAAGCGGCTAAACGGAGGAAAGGCAAGAGCTCTTTGTGAAAAACCTCCAGCTCCCCACGTGTGCCCTGGCAACGAAGCTTTCCTCCTGCCTCTACCTGGAAACACTCGCCGCAGCCCCAGTGCCTCCGTCTTGGCGAACGAATCCAGCCGGCGCTGAGCCAGCACCAGCACAGACCTCAGTGCCAGCACAGACCCCAGCGCCGAGCAGCCACCGCAGCCTGCCAAGGGCTTGGCAGGGGACAGACAGACAGCCGGCCATCCCCTCCGGCAGGCGAACAGCATGCGGACAGACGGACGACCCCGCAGCACGCTGTGAAGCGAGGAACAGCTTGTACGGATCATATCTGCAGGCGTAATGACTGCGCCCTGTTAGCAAGCAATACGGTCCGTCCTCGGGAATAGCTGCACATCCCAGCTGCTGATCTGCTGCCACCAAATCAGGCAGGGCCCCTGCACAGGCACGTACGGCGATAACACCGCCAGCTCCGGCACCGACCGCTGCTCCCACACAGCTCTGCCAGCACCGCGATGCCGTGGGACTCAAGATCCAGCCTGGTCCACCCAGCCCAGGCCAGTGCCGAAGCCGCTGGTGTCACACTAGCAGGGCTTTATAGCAGTTCAAGTATTATTTTCCCATTATAATAATCATTTTCTAACCCTTGAGCAGGGTTAGACCTGCGCAGGATGGCCATGGCAAGAGGGTGGCCGGAGCCAGCACTGCCCAGGAGCAGGGGGGTGGCCATGGGCCCCCCCGAGACCCCTCGCCAGGCGCTCCCCCCTCTGCCCAAGGCGATGGAGATGCATCCCATGGCCTACAGCAGAGTCGCATGTGCATGGAGACGTGCAATGGCTTCCCAGCAGCTGGGTGAAACCCCAAGGTCCGTAATTCCAAAATCTTGTGGTTTTCACCCAAAGTGGAGGCCGGGTATGCAGCAGCAGCAGCAGCAGCAGCAGCAGCAGCAGCAGCAGCACCTCATCGCTTAGCCAATACCCCCCCCTAGTGCCGGTGCCCCTCCGCGGGCTGCCCAGGCCGGGGGCCGCATCCTGCCCATGCCCTGCGCCACGGTCCCCATGGGCGGGGATGCAGCGACCGTCACCGTGAACTCAGCTCGCCTGTAACAAGCGCTCTGCACAGCCCCAGCCTTTCCCAGTGCAGCTGCTTTGGGGAAAATTTTAGCACCTGGGAAAACAAGCAAAGATTCCCAGACCCCAGCTCCGCAGCCCCCGCCAGCCCCCGGCCCCATAGCTCCCTGGCCCTATGGCTCCCCGGCCCTGCAGCCGGCTGGGAACAAGCAGCAGCAGCTCAGCGACACAGCCGGGGGCTTTGTGGGGGGGCCTGCAGCCCTTGACCCCTTTCGGTTGGCAGGGGACCCTCCATCCCTGCACAGGACAGCCCACGGCATTTCCAGAAGCGCCCCATTAACGGCTGGTACAAGGACACGGCACGGTGCCACGGCCACGCAGCCGGGACGCGTGGTCCCTCTCCCAGCATCGCCACCGACCCCGCACCAGGTCCCGAACTCCCCCCCCCCCGGCACGGCGGCACCCAGAGCGTCGTGCAGCCCCCGCTGGCATCCGGGCGAGCAGAGCTGCCCCACGGGCACCCGACTGCGCTTCAGGAGCTTCTGAATATGGAAAGCGCAGGGAAAAAAGCGTTTTCTGTTTGGCCTGAACCCACCCAAGTGGAATGGGAAGGGGAGGAGGGGAGGGCAGCCCAAAGAGTTAATCCACTTTGAATTGCAGCGTGGCTCCAGCCAACACGCAAACACATCAGGCCTGACAGCTTGACAGAGACGGATTGGCAGCTCCCGAGGTGAAACATCCCGGCCCGAGCCATGGAGCCGTATTAAAGCCCGACTTGAAGGGGGCAGGTTTCATTATGTTGCTTTCCACAGGGGAAAAATAAAATAAATAAATAAAAGCGAGAAGGGAGGGAGAGCAGGGAGCCGGAACAGGCATGGCTCCCAGGGGACCCCCTGGGTGACTCCCCAAGTGCTCCCTCCCCAAACCTGCTCCCGGGATTTGCAGAGCTCCCCTGCGCCGGCATGCTCCCCCCCCACCCCAGCCCAGACCCTGGGGTGACCACGGCATCGTCCCCGGGCTCCCATCCACGGGCTGAGCTGCACCCGAGGGTGGCGCGAGGTCAAGGCCTCCCCCAGCTCCCGGCAGGACCCGTGCGGGGTCTTTACGCCCTTGACGGGACCCCCACGGAGCTGCTGAAATGCAGGTAAATAACAAACCAGGACGCAAGGGGAACCGAGCGATGCCCCACGCGGGACTGCGCGTTTGCTCGCATGGGTGGCACGGGCGAACGCGGCCCCGAGCGGGGCGTTAAAACCCTCCGTATGGCAGAAAAGGCATTTTCCAGGAAGGAAAGAGCCGGGGAATGTTGAGGCCGGCTCTGCCCTCCCAGGGCCGCCTGTCTGTCAGCAGGCAGGAATCACTGATCTACAACGGATGTCTCCAAGGGATGATAGGGCAGCGACCCTAATATTTTCTGCAGCGAGCACTCCTGTAAGCTACCTTTGTGCTGGAATGATAGGAATTCATTACAGACCACCCCCCGCCACGCTCTGGCTCCCAGGGGAGGAATCGGCCAGCTCTCCAAGCCTAAATGGGATTAGGTTATCTCCCAGCACTGAAACCAAGGCATGCGCAAACTGCACCGTAAGCTGCTGCAGGTGTGGCAATCCCCAGGCAGGGCTATAACTGCTTAAACCGCTTAAAACTCCACGTAAGGTGTTTGCAAAAACGCATGTTGACTTGAGGTAGGAGCATCCTTACTCTCCAGGCAAGGCTGGACCTTCCCCCTCCCTCTGCCCCTGCTCGCAGTCCGCAGCAGGGCACAGCCGTCCCGTCCCAGAGGCATCACCACCTCCTGAAGACCACCATGACCGTGACCGCGTCCACGCAGATCCCAGCCCATCGCAGCCCTGCGGAGCCCAGATGGGGCCCCCCGAGCCCTCCTGGCACTCACCCTCGGTGCAAGCAAAGCAGCTGCCTGGGTTTGGTTTAAGCACTGGTACGTTTGCAACCATTTTCCCCTCTCCCTGCGGCTGCTGGATTCCCTCTCAATCATGTCAAACAAATCCAGAGAAAAACATGTTTGACTGCATCAAAGTTCAAACCTCCACCTGTCTGTGTCCCCGAGCAGAGGCCCTTTAATGCTGCAAAGATGTAAACTCCCCCAGGTCTTCATTATGTCTTACAGGCCCGATATTATATCAGATTATGGAATCATTAAACAAAAAATTGTACTCCTCGCTGTCCAGAGGGGCCTCTAGTTACCTTGTCTAAATATAACAGCATCATTTTTAACCAAGGAGCTGGTACAGTCCCTTGGGCCTTCATTATATTTCATGGGCCTGGGCTGGAATATCATCTCTCTCACATGTTGGAGAACTCATTCGGCACTTGTGCCAAGGCCGAGGCGAGCAGCCCCGGACCCTCCGGCCCACGGGGCACTGCCTCGCGCCAGCCGGAGAAAAAGCTCCGGTGCTGGTACCCGCTCCGAGAGGAGTCAGGCGGGGAGGTGCCTGATGGGCTGCCGAGATGGAACAAAAGATGAAGAAAAAGCAGATGAAGAGAGAAAAGCAATCGGGAGCGGGGGGGGGAGTTGAAATCAGAGCTAGGTATGCGCCCAATTATTTTAATTGCGTGTAGGTGCCGTTTAGGGCTCACTGATGCATTGCACATCATTGTTTACTGCTCCGAGCAGAACCAATTATGTTTGAACAACGAGGGGCTGAGAGACAGCAAATAAACAAGCAGGCGTGCAGTGGGATCCACTGTACGTAGGTTTGCACCCGTCCGTCAGCGACCAGTCAGGCATGGACTGGGAAAAGGGGGGGGGGGCAGAAGGCAGCTCTCCCCCCGTGTCCCCCCACAGCTCCTGGGACGGGGTCTGGGGCAGGGGAGCCCCACAGCACGGCACGCCTGCTGCCAGGAACGCAGCACCCAGAGGGGAGTGAAAATAGATCTGTTTAGGAAAAGAGGGGAAATAAATAAAGACGTAAAGATAGAGTTTCTTGCGGGGTTTTGACACGAGTTGTCAGAGTTGGTGGTGCGTGTGCTCCTGTCTTTACAGTAAATAACTGTCAGCAATTAGAAAGTGTAGGTGTTACGGAGGGGAGTCAGGCAGCTCCAGCACATCAATCACAGGGTGGGGGAGAGCAGGGGCCATGACCAGCGGCCCCGGGGCTGTGTCCCGCAGGGGCAGAGCTGCCTTTGGACCATGGCTTCCCCGGGGCTCAGCCTGCCGTCAAGGTTCAAAGTCCCCAGGGCTGCTGGAATCCCCGGAGGGACGGGCCACCCGCCGCTGCTGACGGCGGGGTAGGGGCTGTGGAGGTACGTGGTAGAAAGCTGCACGCAGAGGCTCTGTTGAAAATGCCCTTTTTTTGGAAAAGGTCACTGTCCCCCATTGGTCGTGGCAGCCCCGTGCCGGGACGATGCCGGTGCACGGCTGCCAAAGCCAGGTTGTTCTGCTGGATGCAGGTAGGAAGCCCCTCAAGCAGCACCTCGCTGCTCTGGTGCGGGTGATCACCTCCCGCACGGGCAGCGACATCATTCGCATCCTGAGCACATAAGGCATCTCCAGCAGAGAGCCAGGGCCACACCGGCAGGTCCCGGAGTCCAGCCAGCTGCCTGCACGCTGCCCACCACATCAGTCTCAAAAAGTACCTGTTTGGTGCCAGGCCGAACACCCATGGGCTCAGGTGCTGAAGCGATCAGACCCACGGTGAGCTGCGGCACAGGCACAGCCCTTGTGCTCTGGTCCAGGAGGTGCAGCGGGACTGGAGCCCCGAGCTCTGCCCCACTTCGCCGCAGGCTGGGAAGGGTCTCAACAAGTGTCAGATAAAGACTCGTTCCGCTACGGGCCCTTGCCTGCCTGGGGTGTCTTCAGGAAAACCAGCCACGAGGTAAGTATATAGAGATACATGGCCGAATTCCCTACAGAGAGTTTAGAGCTGAAAGAGTGCCGACAGAAGGGTTTAGGGGGAACACACCGACTAACGTGCCCAATTTACAGGTGGGAAGCCGAGGGCTGCAGCCCGTCCCTGCCAGCAGCCAGGGTCCTACAACGCATCAGTGGCAGGGCGATGAATTATGCCCTGAGCCTCAACCCCCCCGCCCCATCCTCCCCACCTGCCCTCCGTGTCGCAGACACCTCCTTCGCCCTCCTCCTCTTCCTCCCACCCAGCCCGGCAATAACTGGCTCCGGCTCCAAGCCCGCGCCTTCCCCGCCGAAGCTCTCCTCTTCCCTCCTCCCGGTTTTGAACTCCCCTCTGCTAAGAAAATTGTAATAGCAGTTTAGCCTCTCAATCTGCAAGTTCTTTGACACCAATAACCTCTGCCTTTGTATTTCCTGGCTCAGACAAAAATCTACTTTTCAGGTTAGCAGCAGCCTGCCGCGGAGCGCGCCGGCCTTGGGGGCCGTGTAGCCTGGCCTTGATAAGCCCGACTTCAGAGGCTCATTAGAGCGCAGCCCCAGGAGCTGGGCCCGGGGGAGCGGGGCACAGGGGAGCCCCGGCTCCCGTTCCTATGGCGACCGAGGATGCCGATGTCACAGCCCGAGGCGGTACTTTTGGTACTTACAGATCAAACAGACAGGGCAAGCGGTGCCGGGGAGGAATACACGGAGTGCAGGAAATTTAATGACTTGAATTAACAACAGAAGAGCCAGCGACTCCCCTCAGCGCTGGTCGGGAGGAGACGCAAACTTTGCCGTGTTTGGTTAAAAGTTTGGATCTTTCTTTTTCCGCCTGCCCTTGTCCTCTCCCTCGCTTCACCAACTGTTTGGGAAACGCACACGTGCCGAGGACAGCGAGCCAGGACCCACAGCGTGGGCTGTGAGGCTCTTACCCTATGGACGTCAGCCCCATCGTGCATACCAGAGACCAAGAAAGAGGTCAGGAAAAGGCTAACAAAACCCGAAGGTCCAACCCCCCCAGCATCGCCTCCTAGGGTCCAAAGCTGAGCCATGGCCTGCACCTCGCTCCAGGGACCGTCTTCTCCCCTTCCAACGTGCCCACCGGTTGCAGGACAGAGCCCAGGAAGGGCTGGGAGACAGTGAGCGAAGCACGGCTCTTCCCTGGAGGAGCAGCAGAAGCCGGGGGGGACCCTCAGCATCCAGCTGCCTTCACAACAGCAAGGACTGGGTATGTGCAGAGAGAGAAAGGGAAAAGATGACTTCTCCCTGGTTTTGTCTCTCCTCACAATCTCTTTTCTTCTCTTTTTCCATCACCCTCCTTTCCCTCGCATGCTCTTTCCGCTCTAGAGCATTCTGTGCTTTACTGGGGCATTAAGAGGCAGCATCTCAAACTGTTTAGTGAAGCATTAAAGGGGCATGAAAATACTCACATTGCATCTGAGCGCTGAAAGCCCTGAAGCATCCTCAGGAAAAAAAGCAACCTACCAATTCTGTAAAGTAAGACATATTTCTGTGTGCAGCAAACCCACTTGCAGTGCCAGACAACATCCATATCTCAGCTATCGCCAGCCTTTCCAGCCCAGCCATCAGACATTTTACGGCTCCTGAAGTCGATCCCTCCCTGTTCCCGGCCGGGTCACTCGGGAGTGTTTGTGCCATTAGTGGCAGCGGCCGCCATCTGCCACGATCCAGCCCCCGCGCCACGAAACGCTCTGCCTCGAAGAGTCCATGCCAAAGACCAGGGATTCACATGGTTTTATACATGTTCAAATCATCACAGCTCGAGCACACAAAAAGGAACCAATTCCTCACTGCCCCTGCCTACCAAAACCAACGGTATCCTGCAAACTCCCCAGGCCCTAAAAGGGGATTTTCCTTCCACGTCCAGTTTCACCGATGCCACAGGGTCCGATGAAGGGTTCAGAAGAGCCCAGCTCACGCATGGCAGAGCACGGGTGCCTCCTTCGTCCCATCCCACATGCATGTGCCAGGCTCCGAACGCAGCACCAGACCTGTTGGCAGCCACCGAGGAGCTGGAAACCAGCCCAAAAAGCGGCTGGTGCCCAACTGCTCCATGGCCGGGGAGAGGAGCTGCTCCATGCAAGTCCCTCAGCATCGGCTGAGATTTTTTCCCCTTCTCCTTTAATCTTTTAACTGTGGCGAAACAGGACTCTTTGACTCGGCCGTTCTCCTCCTTGTCCCAACAACTCAGCCTGGGATCGACGCCTGCACCCCAGCCACGGAGCTCTGCTCTTGGCGTAAAGGGTGAGGAAGCAGAGAGAGTGGGTTGGCTTCACGTAGCAGCAAAAGCAAGAATGAGAGGATCTGGGGCTTTACCTGGTAGACCCCTGTCCCTGCCCAAGCTCCGAAATCGGCCCCAAGAGCCCCCGCTCCCCACTACCGAGCATTGCCTGTTCCTGCCGCGGAGGCTGCAAACCTGCGATCGTTGCAGATCCCTTCCAACTGACCTACTGTATTCTGTAGCCCAGCACAGTCTCCCAAACGGGGCATCCCTACAACCGCAGGGCTTTGAAACAAGAAAACAGATAAGCTGGAGAACTACCCCCAGGGAAGCACCGTTCCCCCCCCCCCCCCGTGACCACAGCTGGGAGCATGCGCGCCCTGGCCCGGGCACACCGACCCAGGCGGGGGC
>VYZV01038094.1:29388-40291 GCA_013401275.1 Pandion haliaetus | reverse complement strand
ATTAAAAAAAAAAAAAAAAAAAAAGAAGAGAGAGATCAGAATATACCCTGGTACCAGAGAATGTGAACCAACGCGTCCCCGGGTCCCGCTGTGCCTTCAGCTGCGCACAATGACCACCACACTGCCACAGTTCTGCTCATCGTTTTTGAGATTCCCCATTATATGATGAGGCTCCCCAGCCCAGTGGCACAGGGAACCCTCCATCCCTCCAGGAAAACATCCCGTCGGGAGTTGCTCCCTGGGGATGTCCTTGGCTGCAGGAGCTGGGGGGAGGTGGGCCAGCCCAACCAGGCTGCTCTGCCACCAGGGATTTCGGCAAGATGCCTCTCCTGCTTTGAACGGAGGCAGAAGGTTTAGATTTGATGCACACAAAAACTGAATGAACAAATTATGACCACGCAGCCTTCAGGGGGCGGGTGGATGCTCCAGAGCTGGATGACAATTCCGGCAGTGCCCGACGGCAGCCGTGGGCACGGGACCTGCAGGGACAGCTTTGCAAAACACCCCAAGAAGGCATTGGGGCAGGAATGCCCGGGCACTGCCCACGGGCAGCGGCCGGTTTCAAGGACCATGCTGGTCATGAGCAGGATTGACCCAGGCTGAACAAACACCGGGCAGGGAGAGCTGAAAATTGCATTTGTTGGAAGAGCTGACCTCAGCTGGAGCGTCTCTGGAGAAGACACTGCTGTAAGGTAGTGCCAGGATAAACCACTCCACTGCCCTGCCTGGGGTTTTGGAGATAAAGCAGCACCGTGGCCTGCCCCCCCACCCCCACCCCCGCCCCCAAAAGGCTCAAAACCCACAACTGCTTGTTCATGGCATTAATGCCCATCAGGTTTTTCACTATCAGAAACAGTATTTACATCACTTCTGCCAGAGAGAGGGGGTAGCGTGCACTCAGCTCAGGTTGAACAATGGAACGATTAGGATTATTTTAAGTACGTGAGGTTTTTTTCCTTAAAAGAGCGTGAGTAATTAACCACCAGAACATATTAGCAGCATATCAGGGATGCAGTAAATGCTCCATCACTCAGTTGTTTCAGACGAAGGCTGGCATCCTTTCCAAGAGAAACCTTTTAGTTTCACCATACACAAAAAAGGACGAACCAGCCGGTGCTCTGCAGGAGGCTGAGCACGATGAACATAATGGTCTCTTCTAGCTGCAAAACCTGCAAATCTCGACACTTCCATTTCCCGGCTCCTATTAACCAGCAGACGGGAGTGTTACTCTGATTGCAAAGAGAGCAAGAGGATCCCCGAGTACCGACAACAACAGTTGCTGTGGTTCGCAGCATGGCAACGTACCAAAATAAGGAGAAGCTTCCAACAGGCGAGGGAGCGAGGAGGCATCAGCCGATGCGGGCGTGCGTTCACATACAAGTTCAATTTGCCAGCACTGGAAGCAACAATACAAACCTCTTCATGCCCAGAAGCCACGATTACCGGGAATCAGGTGATGTGCTCTAACGTGTCAGCCCCCCCATTTACCTACATCCCAGAAACTCACGTTAATTAAAGCGGCTGGTAATTGTCTGCAAGCACCTCTATGTGAGCAGGGGGTTCTCTGAACCTGTACGAAACCCTGCTGAAGCAAACAAGATCCACACAGATCCACAGCAATCCCACAGCCCATGGAAGCACTTCCACCGAATCGGACCAGACATCCCCATTTTCTAGCAATTTCATCTCATAGGTGCATTGAAGTTTCATCCTCTCAACAGGTATCCTTGGACGTGGGCTTTAGTTCGCATCTTTGATCTGGCAACGTAAAGAAGAAAATACTGAAGTGTAACATCTGAGACGTTCATCTCAAATTTAATTTTAGGGACATCTTCTCCCTTCCATGAGTGCAGTCACACATTAGCATGCATCAGAAGTACAGCATCCCCTTTAATGTTTACTCATCCTTAGATTGCAAAAATTGTTGTGTGAATTCCTTCTTCAATTAGCTCTGGTACTCGAAAAAAAATATCGTTCTGTTGCCAGTACAGTTATGATCATTTCTTTCCTTTATACTTTTATTCCCCAGTGTAACTTAAAAAGAAAACGCTTCTCCATTCTCCCCTGCAAAGCCCCCTTTAAAAATTTTTAAAACAAAAACAACCAATGTTTCTAAAGGAAAGGCTTTTGTGGCTGAAGTGCCACTTCCATTCACCTTCCCATCATGCAAGGGAAAAAAATAAAGATCAGAAGAAGGATTTAGACAAAAAGCCAACTAAGTAAAGCTAATTTTTTATACAGAAGAATCCTGCTAGTTGTGTAGAGGAGCTTTGTTGAGTGGAACAGAAAAGACATCAGAGGAGACTCTACAGCAGGTTTTCAAATATTTCCAGCTACCTTCCCAACACGCAGCCTGTATTCCACAATAAACACAGAGACACAATTTCAGAGCAGCTCTAGCACCCACAGAGCACTGCTGGATTAAGTCTACCATCTTGTTTGCAGCACTTGGCGAGGAAAACTACCCCAGACGCTCCCTACAAAGAGCCCCCGGGGCCGGAGGGATGCTGACAGTGCCTTCGGAAACACAGGAGCAAAACTGTGAGCGCAGCTCAAAATGTGCGTGCATGGAAAGTCCACTTCCAAGAGACACAGTCACTCCCGAAGCCCCTTGAGCCGCACAGCAAGCACATCAGCAATAAATTGAACAAAACGCTTGCAACACCTTACCATGCCTACGCTCACTTCCTCACTCATGGAGGGCTGCCTCTTGCTGCGTAACATGGCGTCCGGCCAGTCCCACCGCGGGTCGTGGTTTCAAGCACTGTTTGCAAGCCAGCCGGGAAGACGGTTCCTCATTTCTCCTTATTTTACAAATGTGAGTTCTAGAGCACAGGTGACCTGCGTGAAGCCAGATGAACAGCAAGAAGC
The DNA here is from genome assembly GCA_013401275.1 of Pandion haliaetus. Taxonomy (NCBI): domain Eukaryota; kingdom Metazoa; phylum Chordata; class Aves; order Accipitriformes; family Pandionidae; genus Pandion; species Pandion haliaetus. The sequence continues at coordinate 37,420 of VYZV01038094.1, read as the reverse complement.
AGAATACAACACTTAAGCCGTAACACTGCCCTTCCGCAGAAGGGGACCGAGAGCCCGGTGTGGTCTCAGTGACATCGGTAACAGAGAGCGCGCTGGAAAGTTCCTAAGCCAGGGGACAGAGATCTGCCCATGCAGATAATGGCACCTATTAAAACCGAGCTTCTTTGCGGTACTAGAGGAATCTACCTACTTGACAAAGAACTCTCAAATCCATGAATGAAACATCCTTTAACCATAGTGAAATGCTATGTCTCTCTCTTTTTTTCCTCCCCGGGTGGCTGGAGGGACTTGGACCATCTCTTCTTCCACACAGTGACCAGAAAACTCACACACAGACTATTGTCCACACGCACCCCAAAAAAACCCAACTTTATACATGAACACTCATTGAAAAACAAGTCTGGGTACAGAGAGCAAGAGAAGTGCTCTTCTACGCCAGCAGAAAGCCAAGAGGTGGTTCCTCCCCCAGAACCCTGCCGCAGAGGTTATTTTGCACTCCACAGAGCACAGCGGCAAGGTGCAACGCTGCAGCAGCAAACAGGCTAGTGAAATCAAAAGAGCTTACCAGCACTCAGCAAACGGCCTGCAGTTCCCATTTCAAGGAAGGAAATTTGCATCCAAAGCATCAAGAGCACTTTAACTCGAGTTTAAAATAAATTCAGAGCAGATCCATGCCGCCAGCTTGTGTTTGTGACTGGAATCCCAGCCAGTGCCAGCCTGAGCTTCTCCCCACGTAGAGACCTCAAGCAAGGGCCTCTCCTCAGCAGAGGTGATAGCTCCAGCTTGTAAGCACAGAAGAGAACAGGGCCAGGAAAATGGTGTGGAGGACAACACACCTGCAGCTAGTCCAGCACACACAGGCCAGGGCCATTAGTGCTAATTGGGGCTACCCACACCCTGAGCCTGAAAATGAACAAGCATTTGGTTTGCATCCCATTGCAGCTCCCAGCACCTCACACGGACCAAAGCTTGAAAGCATGATGCTGTCCTGCCCATATTGCTGCCACAGCGAACACTCTCCATTAGTTCATTAAGCACCGCAGCTAATTTTGCACAGCGCACTCCCCGGGGAAAGCCAGGTGCACCCCAAAAGGTGCTGCTGTGATAGGGTTGGGTTTTCACAGGTCTGTGCAACACTGTGCTGCACTTACTGGAGGCACACAGACTGGGAAACACGACTAGAAGGAGAAGGGAGCAAACTCTGGGCTGGGCTTTAGTCCTGCTGGGGTTTATGCCAAGCCTTGGATCAGCCCAAGACAACTCTGCGCTCTGCACAGACAAGCCTTTCCCTCGCAGTAGGGAGCTCCCGTGTGAGCAGGGAGCCTACAGCTTAATTCAATCAAATGAGGGTATCTTAAAAAGTTTGTCTGTCCCAGAATCATAAAAAGCCCTTGCCAACAAGTACTAACAGGGCTAGGTTAAATCCAGCCAAGGTAAAGCCAGGGGCCACCCACAGCTGGGAGAAACCCTCTTCAGGCAAACAACTCCCCAAGAGCCACCCCAAAACCTGCTGCTCCCCTGCTCCGAAGCCGAGACACAGCCCCTGAGAGGGCACTTCCACCTCGTTCCCAGAGCTGCTTGAGGGAAGACTTGCCTTTTTAAGGCATCAGGATTTATTTTCAGCTTCACCAGGTGTTGCCAGTGCCCCACCAGCCAGCATGTTTGGTCTGTGAGTGCCATCTACAGGGTTCCCCTGCTCCCCAGCCCCTCTCCTGCCAGCTCCCTGCCTGGCCCTAACACTGGCTGCCCTCTCTGCACAGCACGACAGAAGTCCCTACCAGTAACAAGGTTAAAACACGGAGCAAATGAAAGCCTCTTCGCTGTGCCATGCTCCAGGATGAGCGTGCAGCCACCTGTCTCCTGTGCATGGGTCACGACCAGAGAGCAGGGTGGCAGAGTGGGACACCGGGACCTTGGCTTGTTGTTTCTTCAGTGCCGCTAATCTATGAAATCTGCACAACCACCCTCCTTTGCAAGATGGATGAAAAGCAGATGTTAGTACCGGGGAACGCCCTTAATTTTGTTCAGGCTTTAATTCTTTGCTCTGAGAAGCCAGGACATCCCCATCTGGGGGACAGCCTCTCCTTCCCGACTCCCAAATAAGTCAAGCATAACTTGGTTCTGCTGCTGCAGAGAGGCTGGGATCACCCTTGCAGGGATTTTACTTAGTCTTCTGTACAAGAAAAAGGATTAATGTAACAACAGGGAGAAAGGAAAGGGAGGAGACTTTAGAAAACTGAAACAAACCCCGAGATGATCGGTGAAGGTAAGCACTGGGCAATGAGAGAGAAGTATGGAACTAAAACACAAAAAGGGTTGATAGTGTAACTCTGCTGCCAAGCAGAGAGCAAGGCAATGCTCAGCTAGGGCAGCTGAGCAGAGAAAAGCTCCATAAAAGCACCATCCCATCAGCTCAGCAGCAAGCCAGCCACGTGAGGTGGCCCGCAGAACAACCCCGAATGCTGGCGGCCAAGCACACTGCCATGGAGGAATCGGGTGAAACGGAATGCTTTATTTCACTTGTTTCAAGGTACAATGGAGGGGGGACGCTGTAAACGAAAGTAAAACAATCAATCAATACAGGACTGGTTGCTATTTAAAAATAAATCAACAATTCAAGCAGGAGGGTGAAAGACTATCTCCTCCATTTCTGAGAGCACAGACAACACAATGCACTCAAGTGCTGTTTTATTGACTTCTTGGCAATCTGCTCAGACCACAGGTCCATCTCCCAGCACTTTAGCGCTGGCAGATCCCATTCCAGTCACATGTACAAATGAAACAAAACAGAAGCACGTTATTAACCATAGAGAGCTGATGCTCATATCACTCTCAGTCAATCTCATTAACCTCAGCAGACAGTCCAGTCGATTTGCCTAGTAGTTCAATATCAACAGTAGAGGATTCGATACAGCCCTCCAAGAAGATCAGAGAAGCAATTATGTAAACTTTTGAAATTAGGCTTTGGCTTAAACAATAGTGATTGTTTCAAGCGAACTCTGTAGCAGTCACTTGTGACACACACAGGCCGGTGACTGCACAGCTTCGTAGGGAACCCCACACTCCACTCTTGGTCCCCATCGCCCCGCGCCCATCGGCTCCGACAGTCTTTTGGCAAGGATCGGCAGAAGCCCTGCACAGGCTAACAGTAAAGGGCAACCAGAGTCCGCATCGCCTCCTGCTATTCCCACTATATACCAACACCCCGATTCACTCTGGAGAAAGAAAAGTGCAGCAGTAGCTGGTGAGGCATCAGCCTACACAGGGACAGACACACGTTCCTCTCGAGCAGCAGCGCGTATTCATACAAGCACAGCCCCGCGCTGATGCAGCCGTGCAGCTCCCAGGCTGGAGCTGTCTCGCATGCAGCTGGCTCAGAGCACACGTGTCTGTTTGCACCCGTGTATTTAAATCTGTTCTGAAAAACTACCAGAAGATCTAACCGTTGCACAGAGACCTACTAGGCTATCAAGATGGGTATCAAATACACACAGAGTAACTAAAACTGTAACTGAAGTAACTACTGAACTGCTCTCTTATTATGCAGGGCTTTAAAAGCCACTATTATTAGCAAGATCCTCCACTCCCACCCCCCCAAAAAGCCTGCACTGGCCTCGCGCTGATTGCCCATGGGTGCACTGTTCCACCACTGTGAGGAGAAGCTGCTGCAATAGCTCCAATTTATTCTTCCAGGAGAAATGGAGATCAGTAACAGCTGTGCCGAGCAATAGATTTGTCCTCAAAGGAGTCTCAGATCTGTAATCAGCATCTTTGTTTTCTCCTCTCAGAAAATGCCTTTAACAATGACTTAGAACAGAGCAGGAATGTAATGTCTTGGCCTGCAAAGAGCAAATGCAGACTACTGACTGCTTCCAAGATGCGGGATGCTTCAGGGGAAAATGGAAATAGCCACACAGGGTCATTGATTGCAGCTCAAACCTGTCTCCAGCCAAAACAGGATCAGAATAAAAGTGACAGCAATGCTACGCTACAGCCCCACAATCCCATTTTTATTCTCCACATGATGAAACCCTCCCCTTCAAAGATGGCCAGCAGAGACCCTGGAAAACATGTACGTGGTGCATAGATACTGGGCTGGCACACCCTCTGGGCCGTCAACTTAATTACCATTTGCCTACACAAGTACCAAAATAGGGACCTCGTTATGTGCTCTGGCTGTATCCCTCCACATCTTTCCCTGATCAAATTCTAAATACCTATTACAGCAAAATCAAATTCTATCAAAATTATTTTCATGGCAGGACCTACAGCTTGAGATCCCCTCTTTGATCAAAATCATTCAACTGTTAACATTAAAAAAAATCCTCCACTCCTGCAAGGTAAGGAAACTTCAAAATTGCAAAACCCATCTGTCCCATGGAGAGCAGAGCCTAAAGAATGATCAAGTTAATCACCTCAGATAAAGAAAGGCCAAGGAACGTGTCAGTCACAACGCTGAGCCAGGGCACGCCCATGGACCGAAATACAGTCAGGCTTACCTGGCTTTGGCACAATGCAAGAAACAACTTTGCAGAGGGAGTTGAAGAGCCAGAGAAAGTTATCACCATGTGCATAGACCTGCCAGCCTGTGCAGGATCAAGGAAGATACGCTACCATAAATCAAACAAATCAGCTCTCTGATCACCCAAGGGGCAGCAACGGCCAGATTTAGCCATTCCTGCTATCCTCACAGAAGAAGACAGCAAACGCTTTCATCTCTGCATCAGCTAAACAAGCAGAAAGTACCTAAAAGAGGCATGAAAGGATACAAATGATATGAAATTAGGGCACATCCAAGTGCTGTGTTCACATGACAGGATTACTAAAAATATATATATATATATATTTAAAAATCTTTTGCACGTGTGCAAGACAGAGCTGCCAACACCTGGGGTGACATTTCTCCAGGAAACCTCACCCACTCTGCACTGAGAAACACTGCTGCTCGCACAGGTGAGCACCGGGATCACACTGCTCCCTCAACTGCCTCGTGAGAGATTTCAGAGCAGCAGCTAGATCCCGAGCTCCCAGGTGACCCGCAGCAAAACCATTTGTCCTTGCTACTTGATAAGGATATCCCTTCTGCCCCACTCTTTTTTGTTAAGTGTCAGTTTTGCCCCCTTATCTACAGAGGATTTGTTAACCAAAAGAAAGGAGCCATTACTCCAAAGACATCCTCAGTCTTCATCTTAAAGGTAAGGTCAAGCAGGGAACTCCCTGGCCTGCAGGGTAACTCCCTTGGGTTCTCCTAACAAAGGCACTACCAGTTTTGGGTGGAAGTGGGACATAAGGATACAGGTCTGCACTGCCCGTAGTTTTCAAGGAAGGGCCTTCCCTTCAAGGCCAAAATGTGCCATAAACAGGAGCACTTTACAAGCAGTTTTCACCGTTTTAGCAACAGGTCCACCCAACAGCGACCTTCTAACACATTCACATTTGGTCCTACACAATAAGAACCCAAATATCAACACAATGGGCTGCACAGAAACATCCCAGTTTGCTGGCCTGACAGTGGGACATAGCATGTGTACCAGCAAACAGAGTGAAACTCCAGTACCCTTCAAGAAGAGATTATTTCCGAGCCAGAGCTGTCTCAGCTTAAGAATCACAGTTCATAAGGGTTTGGGTCCTCCTTTTCCAGTCATCAGATGCCCAGAGACAGGTCACTCATCACACTAGCAGTTAAGGCGCTCTGACTCAAACCACAGCGCTCTGGCTCTTCCTCAGGTGATCTCAGAGCAAGCAGCAAAAAATCCAGAAGCTTGGTGGACGTCACACAGTTCTCTGGTGAACAGACCATTGAAGCTGGGCAAAAGAGTCTGAACACTCGCAGCCCCGCAGACTACACGACTGATTGCTCTTTTGGAGAAATGCTCTTTTAGGCTAAGTGGCACCTTTCATTTGTAAACACGTCTTTGCTCTGTAAACCCATGTAATGACCTGTATTATCATGTGTAACTGCTAACCCTGTAACTACAAGAAAATTGATGCATTTAACTCATTCCCAAAGCTATTCTCTGTCTGAACTAACACAACACTATCCACGCCCGCCACTACTGTAACAGACAACAAGAGCTCTCCCAGCTCCTACCAGATCAGAGTTGATTACAGACACTTCCTAAAGAAGTGACCTGATACTGCATGAAGGAAAGAGGATCAGCCTGCAAAAGGAATCCACTTGCCTGATACTCAAGCTGACTGCCACAGTCAGTAGAGAGGGATATGAACACCTACAAAATACCAATAGGCCAGTACACACAGCTGCAGCACTTGAGCCCGGAGCGATAAGATTTCAAATGCTGAGCATTCATCCAGGAGTCACATTTTCCTCAGCATCTCCCTGTGCAGTTAACAGCACCCAACACAGCATCATTTAGCTTCCAGCTCCACCTTTCCCCAAAAATGTATGTGAAGAAAACAGGTTTGGTCCCCTTTCCCCTGCCCCAGCTATGGAAGTGTTTGTACTGTTAATTAATAGTCATTAGAAGCAAATATGAAAAATAAAACTTGAGCACTGGTAAGGTGATTCCACTGGACTTGCACCCCCTTGGTCAGTCTGTGCAGTTGGTGCCGCTGGTCCAAATCGTCTGGAAAAAAGAAGACACCCAGCATCAGAGTGAGCATGTGCAACGTGACAGATCACTACCAACCTCAAAACAGCTGGGGGAGCTGAGAGGCCAGACAGCGAGCTATGCTGAGGTAACATTCCTCCTCAGCTTTAAAAAAACATCCTCCAGAAAAATCAAACTTGTGTGACCCACGGGATGAAAGCACATTGCTGTGAAAACAGGAATGGATGCCCCAATGAGACCATGACTTTTAGCTGTGATGTGACTTGGGAGCAATTCCTAAACTGAAAAAAAAACCCCAGCAGTTTTTGTTTTCCTGTCTAATGCAGGGAGGCTCAGACTAGACACGAGGCCTGTCTCTCCCTCCTACAGGCCCGCTAAACACAAGACACGAAGCGGTGCTCCAAACAAACCGGGGTACGACTCTTTTGGTGCACTTGGTCAGAAAATGAAGAAAGGCGAGATAAAGTCTGTGTGACAACACAGAGAGACCACACACAGAAGTTTAATTTATGCAGATCTGGTTATAGGATCTGTGCCAAAGCTCCTATGTCTTTAGAAAAGGAGTATCTCAGCCCCTCGCGAGGAAAAGAGAAACACACAACATACCCGCTTATCGCCTCAGATTTCTCGTTTCAAACACCGTGTCCTCGTCACTGTCGAACGAGGCCATCTCTATGTTCTCGTCGTAATTCGACAGAAGGCCATATTTCTTCCGCTGGGGTTTCTTCAACCTGAAATGAGTTTTGCGCTCATTTCTGGGTCCCTCTGACCTAGGGCTGAGGGACACAGAGAGCACAGGGTGAGTGCGCTGTCACACGACCCGTTTGCAGGGAGACGGGGCCTTTATGAGTCAAAGGGCCAAACCAACGGGACCGGGAGACGTTTTATCGCTGCTAATTACCTTCGGTAATTAACAGCGGCGTGAATTTACAGCAGCATTTCACACGCGCTGCCAGAGGGATGCACAGGGAAGCACAGCTCCGGCCTGGCAGAAGGAAGGAGCGGGGGCGGAGGGTCCAGGGCAAACAGGGCACAACCCCGGGGCCCCGGGGGAGGGGGGACGGGGACCGGGACAAGCAGGGGCACGGACCCGGGCCGGGGTGGGGACCGGGCCGGCCCGCACTCACCGGAACGCCCGCAGGAGGAAATAGAGCGCGGCCAGCAACGAGAGGGCGCTCAGCACGTACACCGCCCGCTTCAGCACCGGCAGCCCCGCCCCCGCCAACAACCCCGACGCCGGCGGTCGCCGCGATGCCGACGGCGGGCCCGGCCGCGTCCCGTTACCCGCGGCCGTCCGCGGGGCCTCCGTGCCGTTGAGCGGGCTGGGGGTGGCCGGAGGAGTGGAGGAGGCGGCCCGGCCGACGTGCAGGAGGAGGAAGAGGAGAAGGAGGAGGAGGCAGAGGGGCCTCGGCCGCAGCATAGCCGGGCCGGACGGGGCGCGAAGCGGCGAGCGGCGCCTC
>VYZV01038093.1:14696-46292 GCA_013401275.1 Pandion haliaetus | reverse complement strand
CCCCCAAAGCTGCTGCTGCTGCTCTATTTTATTGTAATAGTAGTATTTTCCACCCCCCTTTTATACTTTGCCACAGGAATGGACCAACGAGATTATAGGTAGTGGAAGGGTTCCTCCCCTCCTCCTCCTCCTCCCCGCCACCCTCCTCCTTCCCACCCCTTAAGGGGCGGTGATCGTGGCGGAGAGGAAGAAAAGGATGCCACGGAAGCTGTTGTTGCCTTATAAATCTGTTTTTTCTCACTTTCGAGCTCCACGGGGGTTGCATGACTCTTTGGCGATGAACGCAGCTAGAAGTGGCTACCGGGTCTTCTCGGCCAACTCCACGGCAGCCTGCACCGAGCTGGCGAAGAGGATCACGGAGTAAGTTCCCTCTCTTTCAAGTTTCTTTCCCCCCGCCCAGAGCTCCTCTGTGCAGGAAGGCTTTCTTCAAAGCGGCTGGAGAGGCTTTTGGCGTCCTCCCGCCATCCCAAGCCAAAGGTGTCTGCTGCGAGCACCTTTGCTCCAGAGGTTTTGCACTAGGAGTGTTCAGCAGCTCTGCCCTTCTCCTCCTCGGCGCTGGCTCATCCCTCCTGATAATTTAGTTTGACCCAGTGACAAAAATGGACTGGCTGCTTTCTGCCTCTTGCGTCTCTGACATCCATTTCAATGCTGGAAAGGCCAGGCTGCAGCAAAGGCTGTTACTTTTGGGGAAGGAGAAGGTGAAACTTGACTGAACAAACCTCAGAAAGCATTTTAACTGGTTTGGGAGATGCTCAAAACTTTCCCCACTGCTTTTTGTGGGGTTGGGCTGGCGACTTTATGCACTCAACAGCTTCATGGCTTGGGGCGTGGGGAGCATTGCCTGTGCAGACCTTGGTGCAACACCAACAGTTGCACTAACCAAAGTGGATTAGTGAATCTGCATTTCAGTGGGGTAGGAGAGGTGGGCAGCACATGCTAACACAGGAGAGAGTTTAGTTTAGGGATAGAAGCGTGCCCCCCCCCNNNNCCCCCCCCCTTTTTTTTTTTTTCAGTCCATCGATTTGGGTAGAGTTTGACCTTGACTTGGCAGGGATGGATGTGCTCGGTCCTGCTGAAGGAGGTGTGTAACAGCTGGCTCCAAAATAGGGCTCTTGCTGCGCAGAGGAGCACTGAGTTTTACCCTCACACTTGATCTTGTGTTTTGAATTACTTTGGTTCAAATCAGGGTACTCCCAGCTGAAGGGGCTTTTCTGAGACAGGCATCTGTATACTGGGGAGCTGCCATCCTAAAGCAGGATTTGGGTTTCCTTTCTGCTGCTTCTCAGCTACAGTTCATAGGAAGCTGCTCCCCAAATCGAGGGGGCTCAGTGCTTGTTTGCCTGTTGCAGCAGGTAGCATCATTGCTACCCCTTAGGCAGCTGCTGGCCTGTTCCTCTCTCCAGGGGCATGCTTAAATTGGAAACATTACTAAATATAGGTGTGCTGCCACCTTAAACTGCAAGAACATTTTGCTGTTTGTCCAGCTAGCTTAATAAACAGTGTGTTCAGTCCTTAGCACAGATTATCTCCACAAAGCTGACTTGGCTCTTTGGCTGGGATCGCTGGTGTTGATGGGATGCATGTTGGATAATAGTGATGGACTTCTTTGGGTGTGAGGTGGACAGGAAAATCCTTGTGTTTGGGAGTGGCAAGCTTTTTTTTTTTTCATTCATGTATTTTTGCTATGTTTGGTTAGTTCTGCATCACTTTCCTTTCAGTGATACAACTCTGCAAAGAAAGTCTCTATGTACAAAAAAAATAAGCTTTGCTGCAACAGAGAGGACATGGTTTTACAAGGCTTGTCCTGTTGTGTCAACACAGAACATAACAGAAGTCCCATGGGGACGAGCTTCAAGTTCTCAGGACTGAAAGAGCAAACAGGCAAACTTTATTCTCTGCTCTTTGTCTTAAAAATAAGTCACTTTTTTTTTTTAAAGAGGTAATGAGAAGAGACGTGGAGCAGGCTTCCCCAGGCCATGGCGCACACAGCTGGCTGTGTGACGTGCTGCTGTAACCCTCTGCAGGATTCCCAATTATGCTCTGAGAGTGAATGACAGCAGGATCCAGAGAGCGACCTCCTGGCTGTCCTTCGTGAAGTAAACTTTTAATAGAGGTGATGTGGGCTTTTTGCCTTGGCTCTAACATCACCGAGGAAATTGGATGCTCTGGTGGTGCTATGAGCACAACAGTGTGATATTCAGCTACTGCTTAAACTGAGACTTAAGGACATGTAGCTTTACTGTCTGTAAAATGGGAGTAGTGACCACCCTGAAATGGAAAGTTGTAAAGTGTTACACACAGATGAGGTTTTTTTGGAAGGGAGTGCAAAATCTGGAACCATTAATAGCGCGGATTTGTCCACAGTAAAATGTCTCCAGAAAAAAACCAAAAGATATTTTCAGCATCTTCTGGGGTGGTTTTGCACTGACTTCCCATAGGAGCTCAGGGGCTGTTTCAACACGTTTGTAATACATCCCTTGTTTTTTCAGGTTGCAAAAGATGCGTGCCTGCTGGCTTTCCCACTGTGTCACATCCCAGCCTGTATTTTGCTGGGGAGGTCAGCTGCACCTTTCAATAGAGTTGGAGCAGTCTTATAAGGGTGAGTCTGTCCTCTTAATATTGTGCGTTCTTTTTAAAGTTTTTTTATGACCTTTAGTATAAGTAGTAAAAGAACTTTAAAACAACACACAATATTAGGAGTAGGGCCCCTTCAGACACTTGTCCATCTTTACCTGTAGGTGTGATGTTAAAATCAATACTTGAGGAGTCCTGGCTTATCCTTTTTTAAAATCTCAAGCCTCGGGAGGGAGCAGTGTGACATAAACCAGACATCAGAAAGCTGTTCAATCTCCTCACTTCATTTAATGCAAAACTTCCAGAGTTGCTTTCGATTCAGGCTCTGAGCGTGGCATTCTGGCAGGCTTCCAATCTTTACAATTTCCCATTATGTATTCTTGTCTGGTTATAGGATGAGTGACTAAATGGCAGTCTAACTTTCACTTTGACTTTTCAGAGCTTTTGTTTATATTGGTGTCTGCCAGGGAGAGGAGATGGTGCTGGCTTATGAACCAAATACCCTGTGAAAGTTTAAATAATAAAGATGCTCCTTAGTTTTAGGACCACTGAAACATGAATAAAACCATGTGTTTACTTGTATCTTATAAATTGAGAGGGATGATTTTTTTTTTTTTTTTTAAATTCTTTCCCAGATGGAAAGAAAACTCCTGCTGTAATTAGGACACTTGGCACCTGATTACAGGCTGCATTTGCAGGGGAGAAAGATCATTTCTGTGACCAGTGCTGATCCCTAATGGGCTGTGTGTGCTGCTGGGGGGAGGGAGGTCTAGCAAGTCTTTTTAATCTCCGGAGTCCAACAGATGCATTTGGATATCCATCCTACTGCAGTGTTTGGCACAGAGGGTACAAATACTACATGCCACTCCTTACTTGTGTGTTTGGGATGGAGGGGATTGCTGATTGAAGCTTGCTGATGCCTCCCCAGTGCTCCTGCGGGTCTGTGTTATGTGGGACATGGTACTATTGTAAACTTATTGCAGACTGTGGATGTGAGTATTCTAGAGATTCATTTGGTTTGCAGCATGAAAAATGCTGGCGATCTAAAGATAAAAGCAATGCTGTGAACCTAAACAATGTGGAGTAATGAGGAAAAGATGGAGTCTTGCATTCTGATCTCTGGTCGTAGGGAGCTGGGTACACAACGCTAAAACCAGGGTGGTGGTTGCTGTGAATGAGTGGGAGGTGAGCCATGCTTTTGGAAGAGAGAGACAGTTTGTTAGGAGGACCTCAGCTGAAGGAGAATTTCTGATGGGATGGAGAAAGAGTAATGTCAGTCTTCCTCATTAGGTCGTCTTGCCAGCATGTGAGAGGATGGCACAGGGGGATCAGATCCCAGTAACCTTGTGATGCTGCTCTCCCCCATCTCCAAACCCTGTTCTTGCTTTATGGAAAGAGCTCTTGTGTGGTGCTGTGGAAGGAGAGGAGGTGGCACCAACTCTTTTCCATCTCAGAAGATGCAGCACGGTGGCAGGAGGCTAACAGGTACTACAGGGTAAAACTGCATCAAAGGATTTTGGAAAGGGAAAAGAATAACCAGCTAAAAAGCAGTGTAGTTGGAGAGGGTTACAGGCGGGGGATGGTGCTAGCATAGGGTGAGCGTGGAGCAGTTGGGCTTTTGAGTTTTTCTGTGCAGCTTAGATGGGGCATGTAATGTGGCTGAGCAGATTGGCTTTGCGTGGTAGTTTTCTGTGCTGGCCAGTGCCAGGTTTAGGGGAAGGTCCTTCATGAGGAGCAGACTGGGAGGGACTAGAGGAATTTCCACGTGGTGTCTGCCAGTAGTTCAGCTGCACAGCTTTTGGCATGGCTGGAATAAGTGATGCAAGTGCTGGATGGCTCTGGGTACAAGTGGCAAATGAGCAGTAGGCGCTGTTCTTCAAGTATACAGTTGTGCCGGGTGGATGGAGAGAGGTAAAGGAGAGCTCAGATAGTTATAAGGATATCTGAACAGATTGCCTTGTATCCAGGAAGCTGCTGTTTCCTTTCCCTTTCCTGGCTTGTTCTTGTAGTGGGAGATTAGGAAGTACACCATAGAGCTGCCACTGTGCTAGCTGGACTGGTTGACTAATCTTTATTTAAAGACTTGCTTAAGTTTGAAAAGCAATTCAAAGTCAGGCTGTGGCTTGCTTTGGCCGTAGCCAAGCATGGAGCATATCCTCTGCTGTCAGCTCCAGCTCCTTCTGGAATCTGCACTGGTTTGTGGAGTCTGTAGATGTGGGAAGAGTCAGGTATTTGCAGAGCTGAGACCAGTGAAAGTGTTTGTAATGAAGAGGGTAATGCCAAAATAAAATCATATCATAGTCAAGGCCTTCGTCTGTGTGCTGATTTCTCTTCAAAGTGAATGTTTGCACCGTGAGCTGGAAGCTTCCTTTGGAGTTAACTTTACAAATATCTTTCAGGTGCTTGTCACAGAGTGGGAGGGGGAATTGCAGCCCAGGCTGAGAGCCCATCCCAGCAGTACATGCTTTGATGGCTTGAAATACTGCAAGTGAACTTGCCTCTTGAATTTTGATTCAGCTAAACATCAAGTCTCTTTTAACTGACTGTCCTTTATCTCAAGAACCTGGTACAGTGGTTTTTGACAGTCTTCAGAGGAGCATTTTAAAGTGCAGTCTAATACAGCCTCATGGTATTTCCTAAAATACTGCAGTGTGTCACTTCCTCATTAAACTGTAGATGACTTCTGAGCTGTTCACATTTAGGCTGTGAATTTGAGATGGATTTTTATAAACACTCTGGTACCCACAGCTTAATATCCTCTTGGCATGTGTTGAGACTGCGGAAAGTTAGATCATCTTTCCTCTGCAATGGTTACAGAGCGCGCTATTCCAGATCAATATAAATTTTTACTGGCCAATTGCTCTGAGTAGGATTCTTAAAGCCATAAAGAGAATTTTTCTCATAGATGCTCTCAGGTCTCCAAGGAGTCAGTTTAGTGACAGAGCTGGTGCAAGTATGGCAGAGCAGAGTGAGGAGCAGGGCTTTCCCCATCAGGAACAGTGGGTGGTCACATAGGGAAAGCTTACACTGAGATGGTATTAAAAATTGTAAAAGCTGGGAGCAGCCTGGAGTAGTAATACCTTGATCCTGCTGTGCCCAGTCCTCTGCACTGAGCTTGGCAGGACTGTATGTGCGTAGCTTTTTTTAACAGATCCTAGTTCTGAAGGCTGCTGCTTCTAAAAACAAAAATGCCAGACTGAGTTTCTGTCTCTCTTGAGTGGAGAAGGGAGCTTCCAGAAGTGAACTTGTGCTCTGATGTCTGCTCAGTGCTGGTCAACGAGTGAGATTTCTGCAAATACTGTAAAATTAGCCTGACCGTTCTCCAGTCTTAAACACCTCAGCATCAGCAAAAGGCCCCCCCTCCACTGACCCATAGCCAAATACCGCACCACCCAGCAGGCCTTTTGTCAATGGAGCTCATTTTGCTTGGAGATGTGATTTAGCTAAAAGACCTAAAGTATTATTTTGCCAGAAGAAGCTGTATCTCTCTGCAGGAGTGTGTGCTCTGGGTTACCTATAGTGGCAGCCTTTTCTTTCCTACTGTAGATCTGCCTGTGTCTGCAGATAAGTGATCCAGTAATTGCAGTAGTCCCTGTTCATACGGTTATGCTGCTAGTCCTGAAGCCCAATGCAAACAGAGTTCTTGCTGTCAGTTTAATTCCTCTATTGCCTAAAGCAAGAACTGATTTGGAGCTTTTGCACGGAGAGGATTTAGAGAGACCAGAGCAGGGGATGAAGGGGAAAAAGGGAGGGGTGATGGGAAGGTGGAATTTATCTTTGAACTCTGTTACAAGTGGTTGCTCCCACGCTGTGTGGTGGCTAAGGCCATGCTCTGCCCTTGACTTCGGTGCAAATCTCCTTTTGACACAAGTCCTGCGGAATTCAGTGTTTTATAACAGGAGCTGCAGGAGAAGTCCCCTCTTTAACAGCCTTGACTAAATAAAGGTTTTATCAGACTCCTTCACTGGCTGAAGTCTCAGCTTATGCAAAGCCTTCAGAAAGGGATTTAGTGGAAGGTGTGCCCCTTGGGTAAACATACCTGAACTGCTTTGGTGGAGCTGCCTGTCGGTCCATCTGCCATGCCTGCAGCTCACAGGACTGCAGAGCACTGCAGGCAGGGTTGATGTATGACTTTTATGGGTGGTTTTATCTTGTACCCTTCCCATTGCCACCCCTCTTGTTTACTTGCTGTCAACAGTTGGAGCAGAGATGGGATTTATTGTCTGACCAGAGCAATCTACTAACGCTCATTCCTTTAAGTTGGCAGCTGCTTACTGTCTTTGCTGCTGTCTGCACCCAGATTTGACAAGCTGAGCTGTTTAGTGTCCCTCCTTCCATCGGGGAGCAAACTTGCCTTTCCGATTTCTTGTTTCAGCAGCACAGAAACGGCATTGCTGCTGTACGATTTGAATTGGGGAGCGCTGGGCTCTGGTTTCCTCTTGCCAGCTACATCCTTGCAGAGTGTCACAGACCTCCTCTGTGTTTGTTTGCTATAGCTTAGCACTGAAAGTGCCACCTTCAAGGGGTGTTTTGCTGCGATATGTCTGGCTGGACTGGTTTTGAAGCTTTCCTTCCTGCCATGAGATGCAGGATTGACCAAGGCAACTTGCACAGTCTTGTTAATGGAGTTTTTTTTCCAGTAGTGAGGTAGGAACGTGCTGTCTGCAGTGAAGTCAGGGCGCACGTGCCTGAAAAGGGAGCTTGCAAGACTTGCTGTGCAGTTGTGGAGGAACAAGTGTGAGTCATTAAACATTTTCTCCCACACACTGGTTTGGTTTGTGTGTGTGTGTGTGATTCTTGAGCTTTTTTCAACTTGGATGCCTTGGCAGTGACTAAGCCAAAGCTTACTGGTTGCAAATGCCTGTCGTCCAGAAAGGCAGCAGGATCCCAATGGGCAGTAAGAGCTCGAGGCATGCCATCTGCAGAACTTACCTTTACTGTGCGTCCATCCCTGGGGTCCCTGGGCATGCCTTTGCTTGACCAGCTGCCAGCTTCTTTTTGAAGATACTGAATGTACTGAGGGTGTCTTTGTATTGCAGCTGCAGGTTTTAACCCAGTGGGACTGACAAGCTGAATTAGAGATTTGCGTGGCTTACCAGCTCGGCTGCACAGTGCCTGGTTGATGCTGCAGTTGATATCCAAGCCAGGCTGGTTACAACCATGCGTGTGTGATTCTTGTTGCAGGAGTTTACTTGCCAACCCCAGCCATGGCAAAACGTGCTGCCAGACACACGATCGGGAATGTCTCTGTGCCAAATACGTGCTTTGTAGCCAGCTAAGCAAATATATCGTGTTGCATTCGAGTATCTGTTATCGCAGCTGTCCTGGGCACGCTTTCCAGGCCAGCTTCTAGCTGAGACCTCCAGCTTGTGGGCTCATAGCTGGTGGGCCAGCAGCATGCCAGTGTCGGGCTATCTCGCTCATTGACTTCTGAAAAAACGAATCTTTGTGACAGTTGAAGTACAAGGCTGAGTCTGTGGCTAAGAAGATTGAGAGAGACTGACTGCTGAAGGACATAGACTGGGCAAAAGCCAGTGACAGGTGTGGGCTCTTTATTTAGGGTCAGTCTCAATTTGCATAATTTTGGTGTGTGTCCAGGCAAATACAGTATATGTGCAGACAGGAAACTACAGCTGTAAGCAATGCAGTGATCAAAGGTGTTTTGTAGGCATAAACTGTTTCCTAATCCAGTGTGTGGGCATGGCCACTGAGCAGACCCTAGAAGGGAGAAGGGACTTGCCCTGTGCTCCAGCCAGCTGAGCTGCAGCAACACACCTACACCAAGCACCTCACCGGTGCGGGGTCTCTTAGCTGAGGCTCATGGTTAGAGGACATGTGCCTCTAAGTACTTACTAATGGATTACTTGTCAGTACAGTTAAATACAGAAGTGTAACCTGAGGGAATAGTCTGCCTTTTGGAGCCTTTTTAAATGCTGTTAAAAATGAATCTTTCTTATATAAGTAAGAAATTTAAAAGAAAAAAAAAAAAGGAGGGAGGGGTGACTGTAATTGTGTTGTGATAAATGTTGTAGGTTTGACATTTGAGAAGAGGAAGGAGTAATTTGAAAAAATCAGAAAACTTGTTTTGAAGATAAAATATCTTCAATCTGCTGAGTTATTTCAGAAGGAAGGTTTGGGGGTGGGGGAGACAAAGATGTGGGAGTCAAAAAAGTGACGCAGTTGCCATTAATCAAGTCTGAGAAAATCATTGATGTTTAGTTCTACAACAGATCCACCTAAGGTGGCATTGCATAGGCTAGCAAGATGTCCTTTGCCACCAGGAGACACAGCCTCTGGTCAGTCATACAAGGATTGTCTCTTTGAGTATGCCATTGATCTGCTGCAGAGCCCTCCCCAGGGATGTCGGAGGGAAGGAGACCTGTGGGGAAGGGGAGGGTGTGTAGTTCTGCAGCGTGGCTGGCACGCTCGGCTCTCTGTTAGGCAATGCTGTGTTTTGTTGGTGTGTAATATTTAGTCCAGCCTCTGCTTTGGATCGTGAACTGCTGGGTTCCTCCATTTTTAATTTCCTTTTTTCTCTCCAGGCGTCTCGGTGCTGAGCTGGGGAAATCTGTGGTATACCAGGAAACCAATGGAGGTAAGATAAATCTTTACTATTTACAACTGTTTTGAGGTAATCTTAGAAATCCTGGATAACTCAATCAGCCAAACCTGACTAATAAGTGCAGCGATTCATCTGTGATGTCACTGCTGCTCCAGGCAGTGCTAAACCTCCGTGTCTGACCTTGGACAAAGCAATTAAATGTGTTCCTTGTTTTTCCCTGTTATCTCGTTTGTCTGCCCATCAGCTAACTCAAGAGTCCTCCTTCAGGTGTTAGCTGCTACAAGATCTTAACACGCTCTTGTGCTTAGCAAAACATCTCCCAGGTTTAAAAATAATGATCTGCTTTCTAAGCGTCTGCCTTGCAAACTTTTAAATTATCCCCTTCTTCCAGCCCTCCCCCACCACAGGCAGTTTACAGCTGCCCTAGCAAGGACCTGTCCTCTTGCTTTGAAGAGTGCACATTCAGGGCTGTGCTGGGGAGTGTGCCTCTTGGAGCTTGCTTTCATCTCTTTAAATGTAGCAAGTGTCCATTTTCAGATGCTGGGCTAAAACATAAGGATATCGGCTAACAGAGTTCAGTGGCTAAGAGTCATTCACTATTTCAAGACAGTTACTTTATTTGCAAGAGAGTCTAGAATGAGAGAGCTGATATGGGTGAGAGGAAGGGATGGAAATGGTGCTGGCTCGGCATTAGGGTTTTTGATAGCACCACCGCTTTTACAGCCGAAGTGGGCCCTGTGGTGTGTAAGCTGCCGTGGCTGCGTATGGTTATGGTTGGGATGGCTGTTGTGTTCACGCAAGTGAGAGCTCGCTGCCCTTTAGTGTTAGTTTTAAATCGGGTCGCTTGGTACAAGGTCTGAAGTCATCTTCATCACTGCACAGCAAATCAGTCTGCTTTCAGCAGAATTCCTTAAGGTTACTGCCAGTGCCCAGGCAATTAAGACTTTGAATTTGGTAGCTGGGTAGATACTTCTCTCCTTTTGGTTATCCCTGCCCACTAGTTCATGACTGCATGGGAAGTGAGTGACTAATGAACCTTGGGAAACCTGGTGTTGTTGCTTTGGCTTTGCAGCGCTGCTTCAGGGCTTAGCTTTTGCATTTGAGTCTCAGACCCTAGGAATTGTTTTCAGCGGAGACCCAAGTTTCCAGATTGTGTCAGTGTTGAAATGTCTTGACCTTGATAGTGAAATTGGGGAGTTCTCCCTCTGAACTCTGTGCTGCTGGTGTTACCTTGGGCTATCTAGCCGGTATGCAGCTGACTCTGTGGTTACCTTCTTGGCAAGTACTAAGTGTTGTCCTGCTTTGGGTGGTTCATTGTTCACTAATGAATGTGGTATTGACAGCTTCCAGAACTCAGCATGGAGAAGTGAAAGGGATCTCTCATTGAGAATTAGGTAATTCTCTTCTACATGTAAGAGAACAGCTCTTCAGCCTGTTTTTGCATTGTAAATACAACTAGTTCACTGGTATGTCATGCCACCTCTTTACTTCCTGGGACCGTGTGCGCTGAAGGGCAGAGTAGCAAGTCCTCATCTGCCCTGAGCAGCGGGCAAAGTTGCTGCTAAAACATGGTGTGTTATCACTGTAAATCTGATGTTTGGAAACAAAACTGACTATGTTTTCAATCCTCTTCAGAAACAAGAGTTGAAATAAAAGAATCTGTCCGAGGACAGGATATCTTCATTATACAGACAATCCCCAGGTAAGGGACTTGTGGCTCGGTTTTACAGCTGTGATATGCTTTGAATTTCTGGTTCAGCACATCATTCGATAGGTTTGCTCACTGTTAGCCAGCATGATAACCAGTGTCTTTACAGTGTTGTCATTGCTTTGACTTACATTTAAGACACCACATAGTGTTAAGCTGTTAAAATTCCCAGAGGATTACTTGTGCCACAGCAAACCGAGAAGCTTCCCATCAAATAGCTTAAGTCTGTCACTTGAGGCAAGAACAAGTATGACTGACAGCTTCAAGTGATACATCCCTGGTCTGTGTGCGCTGTCCTTGCAGGCACAGTTGCTTGGTGGTTTCTGACGGGCATTTTAGGATGAGTAATATACTCTGCCTTCCAATTACCAAGCAGCAGAGCCAGCAACAAACAGCAGCTATAGCTTTCATTACAGACAGGGTTACCCTTCCCCTTTTGCTGTAGTGATATGAAACTGAGCTCAGGTGGGAGCCTGTAGCTTCCCTCCTGTACTCTTACAGTTCTTAATGATGTTGGGCCTTTCCTTAAGTGGGCCTTTTTGTTTTTTATTTTGGGTTGTTCTAGCCTTGGAGTAAGAAGTGCTGCAAGTAACCAGGGGGCTAGAAAACCAGCTGCTAACCCCAGGAATCTTGTGGCTCACTGACTGAGGAAGAGTGTAGTGAGATAGCACTAGTATGGTGGGAAGGGAGCCTACATACAAATGATAAATGCAAAATGACCAACTATTCACTAGGGGAAGTGCTGTTCTCAGAGATGAGGTTTCATAGGATGCCTTTTTCACGATTAGCAAAACAAGGGTGTTCCTGCTCTGATAGCTTTTTCCAAGTTACCAAATTCTGCTCAGATTTTGGAGATAACAAGAACTAGTAAGTACCAGAGCTTAAGCAGGTAGCAGAATACGCTTGAAACATAATTTTTCCTTGCTTGCCAAAGAAATAGAGCCCAGTGAGAATTCAAGTTCATTTCCTCTTTGTAGTGGTTGGCCTGTTGTTAAAGAAATCAGTAGGATTACAAGATCAGCTTGCTCACTTCAGGAGTTCCTCTTGCAGGCCAAGACATTTTCCTAGAGCTCCTCTCTCTCCAGAGAGATGCTCCAAGTGTTTCCTCCCTCAGGGAGCAACTAAATCTCCACAAGATGAAAATCCACTGGTGCAGGATTATGTTTCAGGTGAATAGTGCCATTCTCCTGTCCCTTGTGAGAGAGTTCTCTGAAATAACTGTAACTGAGAGCTGTCTAAACATGGAATAGATAAGGGGTTCAGAGAGAGATAACTCAGAGCATTAGGGACAGCAATAGTTTTGGGAGGGAAAAACCTCCCCTGCTTTTAACATGTTGATACCCTTGTTTTTCCATAAACTGAATTGAATGTTGTGGACCAAGAAATGGGTGGGTCCTTTTTAGCCAAAATGTTGAAGGCCCTCCAGGTGAGGAGCCACCATTGTGCAGCCAGGTCTTTACTCTTGAGATGCGGCTGTGCCTTGCTGCATTGCTTGAGGGGGCAGGTTCAAGGGCATCTCAGTTTTGCAGTGGGTTTCAGGGAGCTTTTCGGGAGAGTAAAAACAACTGTGTTGAAGAGTCTAAGAATAGGACTTCCGCACTCAGTAGCGGTTTGAAAAGCAAACAAAGTATTAGGACTTGGTAGGAAAGGAGTAGAGAGGGAAACAACCTTGTTATGCTGCAGTGTGAATTCACAGTCTGCATCTTAAATGCACAGAGAGAAAACAGAAAAACCTGAATATTTGGTACAAGCTCCCTGTCCAAAAAGCATATAGCAGAACTAAAAAAGTTACAGATAGCGCCAGAGACTGTTGCTGTGTGGACTAGCATTCGTATGAGGGAAAACTAAATAGCTCATGTTTAGACTGTGGAAAAATGAAAGATTTGGTGGTTTAGTGATACACTAAAAGCGAAAGGAGTCTTTTAGTGCTGAGTGTTGGTGCTGGTTGTTGCAAAGTCAGCTGGCATTTTCACATAAGCCGTTTGTTCAGCCCTGAGAACAGGCATCTCCCGGGATGGCTCAGGTAGGGATGGGGAACAGCGAGGGAGGCTCCAGGCTGCTGGAGAGGGGTGGGTGGTAAGTGGGGTGTGGGGGATAGCTGAGCTGGCTCTAAAAGTCCTGGTAATGACCTGACAGTCCCTGTGTGCGGTCTTGGCTTGGGCTTTCCAGCACTAACTGTGAGCACAGCTTCAAGGCAGGAGGTGGGAAGGGCAGCAAGGAGACTGGGATGCTCTCCTGGGTACCCATTTTGGAGATGCTGTGGCTGGAGTTCCACTGTAGATGTTACTTCCCCCAGTTAGTCCCCACCCTGAGCCCAGCCCTTATTTGTGGTCAGTGCCCCTTGCAGAGGAGCAGATCAGTGTGACAGCTGGCTCAGCGCAAAGCATCCAGGAGGGTGCTCCTCACCTCGATGAGCCCCCCCCAGCCCACCTACCCTGGGCCCTGCTGGAGGAATAGATGCATCTGCCTAGTCCCTGTGCTAGCTGGTCTGCAGGATCTTCCCGGAGTCCAGTGTGGGGTCCTGCTTGAATACTGAGAGAGGTACTCCTCGAGTAATTTCTCCATCGATATGGCTACCAGTGCCCCACAGCACTGGCAGGACTGCTGGTGCCTTTTGAAATCAGTGGTAACCCTTTCTCCCAGGAGCAGTCTTCTATCTGCTTTCCATGCGAAGATATATTTTTTTAAAGAGTAATTTGAAAAACAATGGTGGAAAATACTGAATTTCTGGGATGAGCTTTAAATAGGCTTAAAATTGGCCACTTTGTTTTTATACAGCACTGATAGTAGCATCTTTTTCTCCTCTTGCGGCCCCACTGGCACAGCTAAAACACCAAAAGGAAGAAACAGTTCTTTGTTTGCTCGTTGTCCTATGTGGCAGGGGGCTATGTTTTATGTAATTCTTGGCTGGGTGCTTCAGAGTTAACAAAGCTTTCTTGTGTGTCAGCGGCATTGTGCATGAGGGCTGGCGGGGCCAGTGGGAGAACAGAGACCCAGAGCGCTCACAAATGAAGAGGCGCAAACGGAGGTTAATTTCGGAATGAAGGGGGAGTGATGGAGAAATGGAAATGGTTAGAGGTTTGTCACGGGTCACACAGACGGAGGCTCAGTAAATGGTATCTCTGAGCTCTTGGGGAAGCCGTCCCTGATGGTCAGGAGGAAAACGGGTCCTTGAGCAATGTCTGGGTAACATCCAGAAAGCTCTGCAGAGCTTTGAGCTGCTCCGTGCTGTTTATTCCTCTGCTGCTGTGTGGAAGGATGGCCTGGTCAGCTCTTGCTCTGTCACCATGTGCTCTTCGGCTGAGCCACAGCCAGTGTTGTCCTCCTGGGGACCAGTCTGGGGAAGTGGTGTGTCATCTGAGGCTGTCCATGCTGAAAACCCCCAAGCAAGGGTGTCTGCATTGTAGACAGAGGATTGCCTGTCCCTCTGTCTTCTCTGAAGTGCGTGTTCTTCTGTTCCCAAATAGTCTCGAGTCAGTTTGTGATGGTGCAGACGGTGTCTCTTGGCCTTGGTTTTAAGGAACTAAAAGGGCTTGGCTTTTTTTTCCCCTTCCCAAAATTAATTAAAATGCAGATTAATACATTCCTGCTGGGCCATGCCAGGCATCATGGTGATGCTAACTGAAATTGGAGTTTTATACATGTTCCTTGCTGTGGTCTACAGACATGTTCTGCCTATGTTGCCTTTTTTTTTTTTTTTTTTTTTTTTCCAAGAAACAGTCACTTAGCATTTACTGTGCTGCTGTTCTTTCCACCTCTAGATAAGCTGGATAGCGTGGAGATGCTGAACTCCACCAAAGTGATGCATGTGGACTTTGTGCTGCTCCAAAATGCAGTATTTCTTAAGGCGGGAAAAATAACCTGCCTTACATTGTTAAAAATACCCTCATAAATCCAGTGCGGTTGAAGTTGTGTTGGCTGCATGTGTGCTGCTTCTTTAAAAGACTATTTTATTTCAAAATACACTGTATGAAGTCACATTTTTTCCAACGTAAATGAAAAAATGTTTTTTTTATTGTGACGATGAAGGTAAATCATGGTATACCTCATGTTAGAATACAAAATGAAATTCCGG
Organism: Pandion haliaetus; assembly: GCA_013401275.1. Lineage (NCBI taxonomy): Eukaryota > Metazoa > Chordata > Aves > Accipitriformes > Pandionidae > Pandion > Pandion haliaetus. The sequence goes on along the minus strand of VYZV01038093.1, from coordinate 31,373 downwards.
TCCACAGCTCTTGAGTGCTGGAGTCATGTCTGTACATATAACAGTTGACTGTAACGTGCTGTTGCATGATGGAAGGAGCTATATGATTACAATCTGGGTCTTGCACACATTAGCATAAGATGTAGCATTATTTGCTTGGAAGTTTGGTGAGGAGAGGTCTGGGTATAAAAGGAAAAGGAGTTGCATTGGAAAAACACCTACTCATATTTGTAATGGTTTTCAAATCTCCTAGAGATGTGAATACTGCTGTCATGGAGCTGCTGATAATGGCATATGCACTGAAGACTTCCTGTGCCAGGAACATCATTGGGGTCATCCCTTACTTCCCCTACAGCAAACAGAGCAAAATGAGGAAGAGGGGCTCTATAGTCTGCAAGCTGCTGGCTTCAATGCTCGCCAAAGCAGGTGAGTGTTGCAGGGACCAGCAGCATGGCAGGCTTGGATGCTGCAGTGCATCCAGCTGCTGGGCATCCCAGAGAGCATCTGTCCTTCCGTTCTTCTCCCGTTTGATGTGGGGACATGCTGCTGAGCCCTTGAGCCACTTCGGGGGAATTAATTTTCTTCAGTTTAATTTTATTTCTTTGTAAATTGCACCTGGGGAAGTGGCCTAGAAGTGTCATATTGAAATACAGTGTCAGCCTAGTGCTATGATTTACTGCATGCCTGTTTCTCATTATGTCTTTGGAACTTTTTACATTAACCTGTTTATGCTTATTTTATCACATGGCATAATAGTCTGAGTAATAGCTAAAATAGTCTGGAAAATTGAGATACTCAAGGAACTCCAGCCATGTGGGAGTCATCTCAATGAATTGGGTTTGTTGGTTTGTTTTTTTTTTTTTTTTTCCTTAGGTTTAACACACATTATCACTATGGACCTTCATCAAAAGGAAATTCAAGGCTTCTTCAGCTTCCCAGTAGACAACCTGAGAGCATCCCCTTTCTTGCTTCAGTATATACAGGAAGAAGTGAGGTTACTCTAGTTGTAGATATATCAACTTGTCTTAACTCATCTTAATGCGATAGCAGCATTGGGCCTCCACTTATGCAGAGCTTGTGTTGTCAGGCTAGGTCAATTGTTCTGTTAATAAATTCTTTCTTAGGGGGTACCTATTGCATGTTTATTAGGAAAGCGGGAGAATGTTGTATTTTATGATTGTACCTGGATAGAAATTGAACTCTTGACCACAAGCAGAAGATGGGCTTGCTCTCTGTAGAGTTAGTGCCATTTGAGAGATGCAATTTATGCTCTTGCCTCTAATCACCTTTGAAATCCTGTTAAACTGTCTCCCCTCACCCTTTGTTCTGCAGTGGATGTCTGACTGCTCTGAATTATTGATAGACTTTGTCTTGGGCTGAGTGTAGGAATGCTGAGCACAGCAGGGTTGGGGGCAGGGCGTGGAGGTTTTATTTTCCATGTGCAAAAGATGATGATTTATGCCCACATGCCGAGAGCAAGGATTTCCCCATGTGGGAAGAGCAGGCCCTGGGTTCAGACCTTCCGCTGCAGACAGAATTAGCTGCAGCTGGTCCGTATAGCATAGGTTAAACACAGTGAACATTCCCACCTCTGCCTGTTTTGAATGCAAGGCCAACACCTGCTCTGCACGGGCGCTGGGGCTCTGCATTTGGTGAGAGCCAGGGTTTGATGCCTCTGGCCCCCAGGGCCCATCACTACACCTTCCCCTTCCTTCCCTGTGCTGTGTGCAGTGCCCTGTGTCTTGGACAGCTGCACTCAGTACTGCAGACCAGGCCATAACTTGTGGGCACCAGCAGGAAAGGAGGCACAGAGCTGCAGTTGTGTGCAGGGTAGGACTTGCAGTATTGTCTGTACTAAACTTATTGGTGTTGCATTTGGGGCAGAATACACAAATACTGGTGTTGAAAATGAGTGCAGTTGCCTTTCTAGTTTCTTGCCACAGAATGAAGATTTGGGTCTGGAGAAGGAGAGTGGGCACGATTATTCAGCCATGTGTCAAATCAGTTACTCGCTAGCAAGAAGGTCTTTACTTAAATAACTTTTTATCACATCCAGATTCCAGATTACAGAAATGCAGTTATTGTAGCCAAATCTCCTGATGCAGCTAAAAGGTAAATGGATGCTTTACTAGTTGGTTAAAAGTAACTTGGAAAAGATCTAGGCTGCTGGGAAATGCACCAGGAAAAATATGGGAGGGTCACAAATGGATCAGCAGTCTGGTCCATAAGTCCTTTGTGGCTGGGAATGGGATGGGCATCCGTAGTGGTGCAGAAGGGCAGCTGAATTTTGCTGTCTCAGCCCTGTGGGAGTAAACTCTGGAGGTCTCTGCTGCTGCAGAGCTAGGTGGTTCACCTGGGGCCAGGATCAGACTTGCTGTGTGAGTTTTAGCAATGCCTGACCATCCCAGAAAGCATTTAGCATATAGGGGAATGCCAGGAGACCCTCTGTGGTGGAATCAAGGGGTAGACTGGACTTTGGGATATTAAGGAGGAATGGAAAGTTGCTTCCAGTGAAGTTTCTTGCTGGGGAACAGCCAGAGACGGGCAGCCTTTGCTTGCCCTGTTGGACTGGGAGAGGCCTGGGCTGTGAAGTTGCATCAGCCCAACATCTTCCTGACATGCTGTGGTTGTCCTGCAGGGCTCAGTCTTACGCTGAGAGACTACGGCTGGGACTAGCAGTGATCCACGGAGAGGCTCAGTGTACAGAGCAGGACATGGATGATGGACGTCACTCCCCTCCGATGGTCAAAAATGCAACTGTGCATCCTGGTCTGGAGCTGCCATGTAAGATTAAGCTTCTCTGCTTACCTTTGGGCAAAAAAAGAAAAGTTTGGTGGGAAATTGCTGTTGGTTTAGCTGAGTAGATATAACCAACCTAATGGTAGTTGGACCAGGGGAATTTTTCTCATGGAAAGGTTGGTATCAGCAAGTTGGAGGAGAAGATACAAGGGAAGGTTTTTATTTAACTCTTTCTGGCCATGCGGAGCATCAGTATTGTCCACCTTGGGTGTGCCCACTCAACAGTGTCATACTGACAAACCTCTCATAAAGGTGGTGCTTTTACAGCGCTCAGCAGCAAAACTCATTGAGCTAATGAAACAGGAAAGAAATGTGGAAGTGTAACAGCCACTGAGACAGACTGCTGTCCCCAGTGTGGAGGGGAGGCTGGCCGTAGTCTTCCTCTCCTGCTGCAGCTATTGTTACTGCTGGAAATTGTCTTTCTTCATCTTGGCAGCCAGGTGATCACGGTCCGGTGTCTGTTTTGACAAGGTTTTGATGTTTGTGTGGCTAGGGTGAATAGGTTCTCTGAGAGCATTGCTGAGCTGCTTTCTGTGCTCTTGCCATCAATAAGCTGCTGATGTGGGAGCACAAAGCAAAGGAAAAAGGAGGAAACCTATGTTCTGGGAAATGCTGTCCTCTTAGGATTGCTTGTATTCCTGCAACAGTGGCAGTCATGTAACAACAGTACCATCAAAATCCAGCTCCCTCTTGGGAGGATTTTAGCTTTCTAGGTAGATGGTGGTAAAACAGAAATTAAGTGCAGTGAATGTGGCTGAGAAGTGACTGTGGGAAAGGATGCATGCTGCTGTATGTGATAAGGAGCTATGCATTATGCAGCCAAACTTAATTATACCAGCAGTGGCTAGGGCTACTGATAAGCGTCTCCTCTTGTCTTTTGAAGTTTAGGGAGAACATCCAACCAGATTGTGGAGGGATGGCAAGTAAGACTGCAGGCATTTTATATTACCCCAGTCATCGCTCATTATAATGGAATCAGTTAAACAATGCTTATGTTGCTGGTGGAACTCCTCTTGGGCCTTGGGGAACAGGTGGGATTTGGCAATGAGGTCTGGGACTTCATCTTGATTGTCCCTCTTCTGACAAGGGGATTTTTTCATGCCTTCCAACAAAACAGGAATTGGTGTGGTTACTCTTGGCTTTTTCCTTCCCCTCCTACTCTGAAGAGGATGCTGTCCTCCAAAATATCACTAGCTGGTATTTGTCTGTTACCAGGGCATTGATGTGACTGTATTTTTATTTCCAACCATGTCACTTTAAGCAAGCTCAACTGTGGGAGCTTATGCTGCTGGAGCCCTGTAAATGGTAGCTCATGCAGAAATGTGCCCTTGTCCAGTTTAGTTATGATTCCAGTGGAAAATTGTTTTCAGTCCCAAACTGATTTGCTGTGTATCACCACTTTCTTATTTTATCTTCTGCAGAAATTCAGCACTTGACTAATGACCTTACATTCTTGCACACCTAAGGCACAAATGTAAAACAATCAAGCTGTGGTTTGGTAGCTGTCTGTTGGCGAGATGTGGGGTGGATTATGGGACAAACTTGTCCAAAACTCCCAGTAGAAAGTTGCATTTCTCTCCAGTTTTCTAATCTGATAGATACTTGGTTTTGAGTGAGCTGGGCTCACTGGAGGTGCAGAATACTGAGGTAAAGCAGTCTGTAAGCTTCTAGTGTGTCCTGGTTGTGTTGCAGCCTCTGCCAGGGAGCTGTGCTCGGTCAAACAGAGGTGAAAATGGAGCTAGGCTTAGGGATGGCAATGCTGTGGGTCTCTGTACTTACCCTCTCTATGCCTCCTTTCTTGTCCAATTCAGTCATTTGGAAAGCGTCTTCCCACCTCAAGTAGCATGTCAAATAAAACCCTTGATCAGCTCTTCCTGCCATGTGTACCATCACCAGCAATCCCGGCGGTGTAAGGTCTGATGGCAGAATGCAGCAGGGTTCAGCTATGTCCCTGTATTGTTGTTTGTGAAAGGCAGGACACGTGCTGCTCACCCAAAACTGGCCAGAAAAATCTCCGGTTGTCGAAACAGAGCCAGTCTCTAGGTCTGCCTGGCTCAGCTACCACAAACCTGCGTCTGGGCAGTTAGAAGGTAGGGGTACTCCTGTAGGGTGGCTGAGACTAACTGTGGAGCATCCTGCTGTGGGCCACAACCAGATCGGTTTGGAGCATCCTATCCTCCCTCTCTAGCCTCTGCAGTTCAGGGTCCCCAGCAGGTGTATTAGAGCCGGAAGAGAGGCAAAACCTGTGTCTGGGAGCAGCTCCAGAGCCTTATAGCGATGACTTACGCTTTACGTCATTCTTCATGAGCTTCCTAGTGAATTGGCTGGGCTCTTGCATCCTGGCATGCACCTTTTCTCCCTATTCTGGTAGAGACTATGTGCCTTTAATTGACGAGTGTTAAGCAGTGTAATGGCTTATTTATCGTCCTGAGAGTGTAGCCTGATGTGATTTGGTGTCTTATGGAGCTGTAACACAAAAAAGCCAAAGATGCTTCCAATTGCACTTCTTAAAGTGCTGCGCTAAAGCAAGAGCAACAGCTCGCATCACTCAAAACCCAGAAATCAGAGCCTTTGAGACAGGATGTCACTCAGAAGTTACTTTCTTTGATTGTGTGCTCTTTGTGTCTCAAAGCTTACAGCTGGCTTGGGGCTGTGCTTTAACAAATGTATGTGGACTCTTTGCATGTTTCCTCATCCTCGAGAAAAGCAGTGGACCGCCATCTGTTAAATCATTTCAGTGGCTCTGAAATTCAGTACTTTATAGAGATAGCTAATGGTCTGCTTCAAACCCCGAGCCTGGCAAACTGCCATAAAGGAAGAGAGTTTTGGTGAAAAACTGGAGTGACCGTAGGTTGTTCCTTCTTCCCTACCCCCATCTCTTTCTGTGTTTAGGCTGCGCACAGGGATGTTATCTGTCCTTCCAGGTCTGTCTCTTCACAAAACAGTTCGTTCTTGAGCAGCCTTTTGCTCATAGACTGTTGTAAATGCAGCACTGTTTTTCTTGGTGATTATCACTTTAATGCACACTGTCAGCTCCAAACAGAATTTGTTTTAGCATTTCTTAAGCCATTTTTGACCGCTTAATTAAAGCAACAGGTTTATGCACCTGGGAATGCTGTTTCTTCATGCCAGTGATAATCTTGCCTTTAACTCATGGTACTTTGGCATGTATTACTTGCATCAGAATGAAAGTGCAAGTTAGTGTGTTTGGCTGATGAATTTATTGCCCCACCACCCCTTAGTGTTCTTTGATATTCTTGTTTTATAAAAATGTTGGTTGGTTTGTTTTTTTCTCTTTTATTTTTTCCCCCAGAAGCTACAGATACCACAAGTATCTTTTTTGACTCTCCAGGAAAAAAGGGGCAACTCTTTGAACCTAAACTCCTACATAATCCATGGGGTTACGCCAGGCAGAAGTACAGCTGTGGCTTACTTCTGTTGCCCTCTTTTGCCTACATACAAATAGGGGTTTTGTGTCTGGGAGGAAAATGTTCTTTATTATTTGAATCATTTTTCAGGCCACCTTCTTGTAGCAGTTCTGACTTGCATATCTTGATATGTCCAAAGATTCTGAAGAAAAAGAAACTGGCCGCAGTAACCCTTGCATAACCTCTCATCACATTGGAGTAGTTCTCTTGAGATTTGATGTGGTTATGGGTAGATCTTTGGCTTGCAATTTTTTTCTTTTCTTTGCAGAGAAAATTGAACAAGAAAAAGTGACAACATCTCTTTAGGATCCGGGTAGGTCGACATGTTGCCTACCATACTTTAAAAATAAAGCAAAATTGAAATACAGCACTTAAAAACAGACAAAGAGATGCGAAGCACTGCTAATGTTGCAAGCTGCTGTGTTAGCCTTTAAGCATAGCAAGGAATGTGTCTGCTTCCTTTATGGAATAGAAGGATACTGATTTGCTGAAACTTCATGTGTTTGTGAGTAAAATAGTGCTGAATTTCAGCTCCCTAGGCCCGTTCAGAGTTTGCTTCATGGATGCACATAAAGGATGGGATGGCAGCCAGATGTAATCCTCTTGGTAATTCACAGCTCCCAACAGGAGTTTTGTGAATGTCCAAACTAGATAATAAACTAATAACTAATCTAAGCAGGTAGGTGGTGCCTGTAATTGAAATGTATGGTCTGCTTATCTCTTGTGATGCTTAATCTTAGTTTATTACACATACTCTTTCTTCTCATAAGAATATTTTCCCTTCAGGATTTAGATGTGACTTTGCATTTGATAGGAGACTCAGAAATAACAATGCAAGGGAGGCTGGGGAATCTGTGCTCCAAAGAGCAATTAACTCTTAAGTCCAAGGTAGCTGTGACTTTAACTGCAAAAACCTAGCAATGAGTAATGTAACTTTGGTCAAAATAGAACTACTGGACACCTTTTATACAGTTTTGGTATGTTTACAGAAAACAAGTCTGTGGAGTAGGTCGTGTGTATGAAGAACAGCTCTACATATGAATCTTTGGAGCACTGGTCCTTGTAATTGCTTTCATTGCATCCCTCAATCTGACTCACTCACCCAGCTGTGCTTGCACTCTAAGCATTCCCAGGCACTGATGAGTTGTGGGAATAGTACTGGATCAGCCTGCTGTGCAGGATGGGGAGTTTCGAGTAGGACTTTTTTGACCCAGGAGGGCAGAAATCAATATTCAGACAGGCTTTTTGATGGACAATGGCTTGTGTTCTCATGCTGCTCAAGTGTTATATTGAAGTAGATTATCTTAAAGGAGAAAAATCTTGCTACCTAGGGTGCCCAAAACTCCTCAGCACTTGAGAAGCCTCTGTGGCCAGAATCCTGGCAAGACCTGAGCTTACAAAGAGGAGGGTTACAGAGTGCCTTGGTAGGACACTTTGCTGCACTCCCTGTAGAGAGCAAAAAATCTGGGGGGGGTGCAGTTGCACCAGGTAAGTGTTATAAAATGCTGGATGTTCCTCTTTGCTTCAGTGGTTAGATCAGCCCACATTATCACCTAATGACACGTGCATGCCCACCACTGTGTCCTTTCCGTGCTGGGAGTTTTTGTACTGCATTCACTGTATAAAGCAGCACCCTCTGGCAAGTGAGAGGTTTGGCTTATGGACAGCAAGTCCCTGGCCCATATCAGAGGCTAATTGCTGTTTGGTGCAAGTCTGAAGACTGTGTTACATCTGGACACTCTCAGTGCATCCTAGTTCATATCTCTGTTATTTTTTTATACTGCTGCTGGAAGTTTTTCAGGATAAAGGATAAAGCCTGTTACACATACAGTTTTTGCATGAACCATGTCAGTGCAAAAGTAGAGTCAGAAGGGAGTGGAACCTTATTTCCCAGTACATCTCTTCACTATGTGTCAGCATAGCCCATCAGTGTGCCCTTTTGCTTCCAATTGCTGGTTGCACTGAGCTTGTAGAACTGAGTTTGAACTGGATTTTGTCCTGTTCTTTTCATTCATCTGCTTTAAAAAAAAAAAAAAAAAATCAGCAAAGTTGTTTCTGCAAATTTCCTTAAGCTTTCTTTGCCTGAGCAGGTATTATTAAGGTCCTTGTGCCCTCTGAAAGAGCCTTGTGTGATTGGCGATATGAGAGAAAGCAAGCAAGCTGCAGTGCAACTCTCAAATCCTTCAGATGAATTAGTGAGTCCAACAGGTGAAAAATTGCACCTTGTAAAGCATATGCCCTTTGAGAGGTGTTGCTCAGAGAAGCCCATTTGTTGTTCCCAATCATGAGCTACTCCTTTTTTCAAGCCCTGTCCTGGAGCACAGAGAAAGTCACAAACATTTCCCATAAACTAGGTGGTGCTTTGTAGCTCTCCTTGCACGGGGGTCTATTAGATATTTGAATTTGCTTACTGTCTCTGAGGTCAGTATGAGGTCTCCACAGAACCTGAGAGTTTCATCTTTATGCAGCAGTGCTATTCATTTAAGGAGGAAAATGATGGTTAAACCAGTGGTTACCCACTTAGGTGGGTGTCAGCGTAATGTAAAGCACATATCTGTATCTGTGCACCAATATAAAATGCAGTTAAGGGCTGGGCCTCTTGTGTGGTGGAACTGTTGTGGTTTGACTCAAGGCTAACTGACCTGGGCTTTTTTTTCTTCTTCTTTAGTGATGATGGCCAAGGAGAAACCACCAATAACTGTGGTTGGAGACGTTGGAGGAAGAATTGCCATCATTGTGGTATGAGCGTGATGGAGAGGAGGGGGGGGTGGCTTCCTCCCAGCATCTTTTCTTGAGCTGCTTTATCCCAGAGGGTAGGAAGGACTGCTGGTATAGGGGTGGGAACATGATTGTTACAACTGTTTTCTCCATTTTTGCTGGTGGCTTTGGTTATTTCAGCTTTCTGTTGAAAACCCTTTGTACTTCAGTGCTTTAAGCCCTGAAATCTCCTTGCGCCCTCGAATCTGCAAATGTCAGATGTCTACAAATACTCAACAAATCCAGGACATGCAGAGAAATCTCCTGAAGTGTTTAAAAAAAACCTGGCCAACCAACCAAAAAAACTTGCCGAGCTTCTCCTACTTACTGTGCCGTGCTGCAATGTAAGTAATCAACATGCAGCTACTATCACCATGAAAAAAAATACCTTGCTGAAGATAAGCTATCTTTGTGTGTGTGCACGTGCAGGGACTAATTTGTTTCCAAGACACAATATTTCTTCTGCACACTAGCAAAAGGGTCTGTAAATAGGTAAATGGCGTTCACAGATTTAAGTCGTGCACATGGCTGTCCTTGCATACCAACAGTAACTGAAGCAGCCAGGGATTTTTTTTTGGCTGTGTGCATGGCCAAAGCTGCAGTACCTTGCAGATCCACTCCTGCCCTGCAGGCATCGTAAACTTCTGGTTTTTATGTTATTTCTATTTCTTCTCAGGATGACATCATCGATGATGTGGAAAGCTTTGTAGCTGCTGCAGAGATCCTGAAAGAGCGTGGAGCCTACAAGATTTTTGTGATGGCTACTCATGGGCTCCTGTCAGCAGATGCCCCCCGTCTCATAGAGGAATCCTCCATCGATGAGGTGCGTCTGCTTTCTGGACTCTGGAGGAAGGGCTGGCTCTGGTGGCTGGATTGATTTAAGACACCAGAACCCATAAACTGGTATTCTTCCCCTGCCACATAGCTCATCACTGAAATTACTGGTTTCATCAGATGCTTTCAGTTAGCTGGTTCTTCACTGAAAAAAACCACCATGTGTGATTAATACTTGTTCAGATCAGATCTACTTCTCTGTGTATGTTTTCTCCCTAATGCACAGATATTAGTCAGCCCTGCCTGGACACTTCCCTTACCGCAGCTGGGTGCATGTGACTGCTTTCTCACTGTGCAGACCTTCTACCTGTCTCTCCCCCAGCTGATGATGGGCTATTGGGTACATTAAGGGGATAACATTTCAAACCTTGCCCTTAGTAACAAATGTGTCAGATCCTGCAATCTAAGTGGACCCGTCAGCCTGTGTGTAGGTGGCTGTTGTCATGCGCTGGTTATACCGGCCCCTTCAACAGATTGACTGTCACATGGGGGAGACCATTTATTTTAATCTTTTTTTCTAACATACAAGGATTTCTCCCCCTGAACTGTGAAGCAGCAGGTACACACCACTCGTGGAGTTAATCTAGGGTAGCTCTTCAGTGAGAATGAAGGTATCAGCGGCACAGTTAACGGTCTTTTCTTTCTGGCACTCCATAGGTGGTAGTAACCAACACAGTTCCTCACGAGGTACAGAAGCTGCAGTGCCCCAAGATAAAGACTGTGGATATCAGTTTGATTCTCTCTGAAGCCATCCGACGAATCCACAATGGCGAGTCCATGGCCTATCTCTTTCGCAACATCACTGTTGATGACTAGACCTGGCGCTGCCCCTGTCCTGGCTTCCACAAGAGACGGAAATATGCATGAAAAGGCAATACCATAAATTATAGGCATAACGCAAGTGTTTATTCTCGTAGGAGCGTGAAGGTTTTCAGGGTCTTGAGCCATGAGATCTAATAGAGAAAAATCAACCTGACCAGCACTTTACAGGTGAATAGAATAGGCCACTGGCAATGGGGAGGATTACATCTTAATTAAGAGAGATTGGAAAATGAGGTGGTGTTGAATTTTTAAGTTCCTTTAATTTTTTTTTTTTTAGTGTGTTATCTCTTGCCCTATAGGGGGGGAAAGAAAAGCAAAAAAGAGAAGTAGCTGTCAGCTTATGAGAAGGGAATAGAGACTGCTTATTGCTGCGTGTGGGCAGCAAGAGAAGACAGCCTTTGGGTTTCTGTTTCTGACTGTGAGCACAGAAGGGAGTGCTTCATTCAGGCAGCTGGGCTGGGCAGCTTGCTGCTGGCAGAGCTGATCAGCAGAGCAGCTCCTTGCCAACTGGGTGGCCTCTCATCTCTTGCACAGCATAGCAGGGACTTTCGTCAAAACTAAGTTAGCGGAACATCCAGAAAGGGCAGCTTAGGGCAATCCATTCGCAGGGCTGCTCGCATCCTTTTGTTGGGGCGCTGGGAGCAAGCTTACATGTGTCTCCCAGCAGGGCAAGGGGTGCTAGTTAATGTGCTGGCCTTTTCATTTTGTGAGCCTTGGATCATTATTGTTCTTCAGTGGCAAGGCACATGAGGCCTAGGTCCTCACTTGAACACTTGTCTGCACTGCAAAACCAGGCACAATTTCTGGAGTTGCCTGGCTCTGATGAGTTGTGGCAGAGTCTTGTGGGGAAGGGGAGTTGGAACAGAATCTGCCTCTAATGCAACTGTGCTCTCCAAAACACTAACACTGAACCTGCAATAAAAAGCATAGGATTTTTCTTTTTTGGTGCTTCCCGTGAATGCTGTACCCTCTGAACAGCTCCTGTGTCTGTACTGTGGGGCTGTTGCTGTAACCAGGCTGACTTGGCAGCTTGCAGCCTTCTTCCGTGCAGAAGTAGGACTCTCTGCTTGCTCCCTTCTTGAGTGACACTAATCCTTCGCTGGAGGTGACGCTTGAGAAAGCAGCACAAGGTGCTTGCGAAGAGCTTTGTCTCCGGGATGATAGAAGGATAAATTCCCAAACTGTGATCTTCCCCCTTGATAAGGCTGAAAGACACACTCCGGTAAAACCTATACCACTTTCTCACCTGCTGATGTGAGGAATAAATCCTGCTGGAGGCAGTTGCTTCAAAAGAGCACTGCTGGTGATGGGCTGTCTCTAGCAGGCAATTGTTTAGTTTTGCTTATCCTTCAACTTCTGCCTACATCCTTCTCTTCCACTCCAGCATCTGAAACGTGTACAGTGCCAAGAGGCAGGCAGTGACTCTGTGAGCAGGACAGGCCTTGAACACCAGGCAAAGAAGCATGCCTTGGTACGGGGGAGTTTGTCTTGCAGAATAGCATCCTGTCTTGCAGCTGGTGAGGGTACACGAAAGCCCAGAGCGGTTGGGTCATCTTCAGTATCCAGCATGGATTAAACCTCCAAGCCAAATCCCACAAGGGATGTGCAGGGCTGGATGAGGTCTTAAGGCTGTTGATGGTTTTCCTGCATTTTCAAAGTACTACAAACAAATCACAGCTGTACTGCGTGACCACAGTGTGGCTCCTCAGCCTGGTGCAGTAACACAGTACTGTGCTGTAAGTATTATTGAACAGATCAACCAAAGCGTGTGAAGGCCTTGCAGATGTCTGCATGCCCCCTTGTTCTGAGCCAGTACTGGACCATACTTTTCACACTGGAAGCTAGTGTTAAAGATATGAGTGCTATTGCTCTGCTCTTTCCCCTTCAAACTGCTTGTCAGACCTGCCAGAAGCAAGGTCAGGGTTTGCTGAGTGCTGTTGCCCCATTCAGGCTTGATTTTACAGGGCTGTGTTTGGGTAGAAACCATGGAACCACAGTACCAGTGAGCAGAAGATTGTGCTGATGTCCCCTGGGTTGTACTCAGGACCACAGCCTGAGTTGTGTTCAGGCTTCACTTCAAACCTTACCCTGACAGAAGGCAAAAGCAGTTGGCTAAACTGAAGCCAGGAGACGTTCATGTCTCAAAATCCCTAAGTGCTTTAGGAAAACTGGTACCCTGTATTCACTGGGCCCCCAAAGGTCATGGGGAGATGGTGGGCTGGGGCTGATGTACACTAGGACACAGCGTCTGCCTGACCTGACCCAGCCTGGACCTAGGTTGCCATCGCATCAGCATCGTACCTCAGCATTTTCACTGCTTCCCCGAGATCCTTCCCTTGCTGTTGCTGTACCGCTGTGCTGATGTGGCCCTGTGCTATTTTAGGGGTCTTGCAGCTTTTCCTGCCAGTCCTGAGTGCTGTCTGGAAAGCTTGACCAGTCCTCGGGTGTCGCTTTAGAGCTCCTGAGCCTGCAGCTGTGCCAGTCACTGGAGTTAAGGCTTAGGATCCCTCGTAAGAGGGTTAGATTCTTGCCTCAGTGCATCTTGTTCCTGTCTCTGAATCTCTCTATTCCCTCTTTGAATTCCATCCTCCCAGCTTGGAAAGGAAAAATCCACACACAGAGCAGATCTCTGTGCTTTGGTTTTAATGCCTGAAAACGGAGCTCTTGTATCTTTTAAAAGAGCGAGGTGTGTGTTCTGTTTCCTGCTTGCCCTCCCTCAAAGCCAATTTCCATGAGTGCCCTGCCGAAGGAGGGAGACGTCAGGGCTCTGACTGTGTGACAGTCGGACCTGGAGGTTTATAAGGGAAAAGAGGTTCTTGTTGATTATTTTTGTAAGTACTTGTCTGCTGGATCACTCTGGTTCAAAGATTTTTCCCAGTGTTTGAGTACTTTATTTCCTGGTGCTGTCTGGAAGTGGGCGTTTATCTGCATTTGTTTCCCTGCTTATACAGCTCTTTGCTTCGGAGCAAGAGGCTAGAAATCTGTGTGTTGATGCTGTCAGCCGCAGCTTTCCACCATTCCCACGTCTAAGGGAGAGGGTAAAAGCTGTCATGCTTTTAACANAAAAAAAAAAAAAAAAAAAAAGACATAAATTGAGGTGCAGCACGTTTCAGGCCGGACCGGGCTGTGCCACCGGCAATATCGTGTCTCTACACACGGCTCGGCGGGGACAGCTCACCCTGCAAGGGACCTGCGGCTCCCCGGCACGGGGTGCAGTAAGCTGCTCCAAAATATTAGACGGGACCAGTTGCGTTTTGGGGTTTTCAAGTGGAAAAGGCAGCAGGAGCCTCGGCGCGGCTTCCGTCACCGGCCGGGGCCCGGGCGTCGCCTAGCAACGGGAGACGCTACACGGTCCCGCCCACCCCGGAAACACGAGCGCGGGGGGCAGCGGGCTCGGCCAATGGGCGGCGGGGAGCGGCGGGNGGGCTGGGCAGGGTCGGGGGGGAGCAGGCTGTGGGGCTGGAGGCGGCAGGGAAGGGGACACCACATCCCCCAGAAAGCGCTGCCTTCGGGGAGGCGCCCTGCCACCCGCTCCCCCCGCCGCGGTGGGGATGGGGCTTGATTACTTTCCGTGGTGAGGCGGGGGAGGAGGAGGAGGAGGAGGAAGGCTCCATTCCTCCTACTCTCCCAGGTTCCCCCCCAGGTCAGGCTCCGTGTTTTTGGGCAGGGCAGCAGCGATGGCCCCGCTCAGCCTGTCCCAGCTGTTGGATGTCGCTATCGGGACGCCCGAGATCGGGGCTGTCAACTTCACAGCGCTGCACAGCCTGCTGCAGGCCATGCTCGGGCACCTGGGCCTGCAGGACCTGCCTGCCCAGGAGCCGGGGCACAGCCTGACCCCCCTCCTGGGGGGGGACCAGCCTGCCAAAGCACACCCCGGCCTGGGGAAGAAGGGAGACAGGACCGAGGCCTGGCCCCAGGGCACAGGGCAGCAGCCCCGGGAGCCGGAGGAGCAGCTGCCTGGGAAGGACCCGCTGCAGGGGACCACGAGCAGCCCCCAGGTCTCCTCCGTGGCTGCTGACGTGGGGCAGATGAAGAAGAAGATCGAAGCGAACGAGAGCGGCATCTCCAAGGTAGATGCTCTTCCTGGTGCCCTGGGGGCTCCCCCGTGAGACGTCCCCTCCTCTGGGGTCCGTTCTGCCCTTGCACTGCCCTTAGACCACGCTCTGGTTTAAGCCCAGGCTCATGGCGGCATGTGGGGCTTTGCTGCAGGAAAAGGAGTTTCGGGGAGGAGGAGCTGGAGCTGAAATGTTGCTCTGGGTCTTCCCCACATTGCCATCAGCGAGTCGTGGGTCTCGTACAGCACCCGGTGCCCCTGGCTCTGCCGGCCAGAGGCTCAGCACCCCTGGAGTTGCAGCCCCGCCAGCCACTCCATCCCTCCCTTCCCCACTCCTGACCTACGGCTGGGTACTGCATCCGCTCCTCAGGCAGCTGAGAGGCTCCGTCAGCACCTCGAGGGCCTCATGTCCCACCACAAGTACCCTTGGCTCACCCAAGGGCTAAACCCAGCACTGGTGGGGACCAAAGAGGGGTTTCATCCTGCATGGCACTGAGCTGCTTACAGCCATGCTTTTCCCAAGCATCCCCAGTGGGAAGAAGTAAGCTCAGGTTCAAGGAAAGAGCTACTCTCAGCGCTGCAGGGCCAGATCCTGCCAGCGCTGGGACTCTTAGGGAGAAGGCAGCAGGGAGGGTTCCCCTGGGGGGTTGAGCAGGGAGCACTTGCTACCTTTGAGGCAGGCCCCTGCTTGATCGCTTCCCGCTTCGTCAGCAGCAGTTGCCGCTGCCCTCCTAGGCCAGGTTGCAGTTGAGGGGGTAGCAGCAGCTCTTTGCCCTTTGGATCGGCTTCAGCGGTCTTGCACGGAGCCTGGCGCTGGCAGGCAGGGCTGGATCCGTCCCTGCTGACTCGGCTTGTGCAATGGGCTCCCCCAGGGCAGGGGTCTCGGAAGCTGCTGTCCCTTTTTGGCTGTTGAAGATATGATGAATGGGAAGTGCTGCCTGCAGTGCCCTGCGCTGCCCCCCCAACCCCTGCAGATCATAGAAGGGGTAAATGTGCTGGTCCCCAGGGACCCTCCCCTGGGGCTCATGCCTGCCACCCCCTTCTCCTAGGCCATGGCTCTCTCCCAGGATCTCCTTGAAGAGATCGGCGGGATGAAGGCAGCGCAGTCCCGCATGGGAGAGGACATCAGGACGATCCAGGAGACGCTTGGTTTGGTGAGCGGCTGCCGGTGCCCCCGGGAGGGACCTGGGCCCTCACCCCTTCCCTGCCCCTCACTGCATCGCCTTGCGGCCCTGGTGTCACCCAGTGTGAAAGGCACCAGGAGGGAAGAGTAGGAAGGGTGTCTCAAGGCGGGGAGTGGGGGAGCTCAGACCACCCCACCTAGAGCCCCTCACCCTCCGCCTGCCAGCTCTGCCTGGTGCGGGCAGAAGCTGACACCGCTGCCTGCAGGTCAGGCTGGTGGTAGAGGTAACTGCGTGTGTCAAACAAAGTGATGCTAAAGCACTTTTTAACTAAAAAAAAGTAATATGGGTGCTGGGAAGGAGGGGAGATAAAGATCTACCCGTGCAATATAGCCACAGCCCACAGGCACAGCCCTGCCCAGCATCCCTCTGTCTTGGGCCCAAGTTAATTTGCAGATGCTCCTTTTAAATCCTGCTCCCCTGTCCTGACTGCTGTCCTTCCCCTCGCCCCACTCTAGGGGAACCTCCAGGATGCTGCCGGCTGGCTGCCGGGTCTCCATGACCAGACGACGTTGGACAGTGACGTGGTATGGCCTCAAGCACGCCCAGATCCTGCTCCAGGACAGGAGGCAGCTGCATCCCCGGGGGACCAGTGCACCCAGTCCCTCCATGCCAGGACACGGTCCCCAGCAGTGCTGGGCAGTGATGCTGGGGGGGTCAGCGCTCCTGTGGGTCCCACCTGACCCCTGGCTACGCAGCCGGGCTGACCCATTGATCCCTTCCTTCCTCAGAAAAGACTGAAGGAAACGCTGAGCCTCTACCCGGCCCCAGAGGAGGTGAGCAACATGGTGCGCTGGGGGGTGCTGGAGGATTGCCTGGTGGG